>VHKM01000897.1:0-152500 GCA_007210695.1 Neogobius melanostomus
CTTTAGGGACTGATGGAGGAGTTATACCCTCCTTTAGGGAGAGATGGGAGGAGTTACTCTCCTTATAGGGAGAGATTGGAGAGTTACCCTCCTTTCAGGGAGGATGAGAGAGTTACTTTCTCCTTTAGGAGAGAATGGAGAGTTACCCTCCTTTAGGACCTGATTGGAGGAGTTAGGCCTCCTTTAGGGAGAGGATGAGGGTTACTCTCCTTTAGGGTACTATGGAGAGTTACCCTCCTTTAGGGACTGATGGAGGAGTTACCCTCCTTTAGGAGAGAGTGGAGGAGTTACTCTCCTTTAGGACTGATGGAGAGTTACCCTCCTTTAGGGACTGATGGAGGAGTTACTTTCCTTTAGGAGAGATGGCCAGGAGTTACTCTCCTTTAGGGAGAGATGGAGGGAGTTACTCTCCTTTGGGAGATGGAGGATGTTACTCTCCTTTAGGGAGAGATGGAGGAGTTACTCTCCTTTGGGAGAGATGGAGAGTTAACCCTTCCTTTAGGACTGGACGGAGGGGTTACCCTCCTTTAGGGGAGAGGAAGAGTTACCTCCTATTAGGGACTGATGGAGGAGTTTACCTCCTTTTTAGGGGGTGATGGAGGAGTTACTCTCCTTTAGGGAGAGATGGAGGAGTTACTCTCCTTTAGCGAGAGATGGAGGAGTTACTTCTCCTTTAGGAGAGATGGAAGGAGTTACCCTCCTTTAGGCGACTGTGGAGAGAGTACTCTCCTTAGGGACTATGGAGGAGTTTACTCTCCTTTAGGGACTGCATGTGAGGAGTTACCCTCCTTTAGGGACTGATGGAGGAGTTACCCTCCTTGGGAGTGATGGAGGAGTTTACTCTCCTTAGGGAGAGATGGGGAGTTTACCCTCCTTAGGGACTGACGGAGAGTTACTCTCTTTAGGGAACTGATGGAGGGTTACCCTCCTTTGGGAAGATTGAGGAGTTACTCCTTTAGGGACTGATGAGGGAGTTTACTCCTTTAGGGATGATGGAGGAGTATTAACCCTCCTTTAGGACTGATGGAGGAGTTCTCTCTTTAGGGGGTGATGGGAGTTCTCTCCTTTAGGGATGACGGAAGAGTACTCTCCTTTAGGGAGAGATGGAGGAGTTTACTCTCCTTTAGGACTGACGAGGAGTTTACTTCTCCTTTAGGGTGATGAGGAGTTACTTCTCCTTTAGGGACTGACGGAGGAGTTACTCATTCCTTTTAGGGAGAGATGGGAGAGTTACCCTCCTTTAGGGACTGACGAGGAGTTACTCTCTTTAGGACTGATGGAGGGAGTTTACCCTCCTTTAGAGGACTGATGGAGGAGTACTCTCCTTTTAGGGGTGATGAGGAGGTTACCCTCTTTAGGGAGAGATGGAGGAGTTACTCTCCTTAGGGACGGAGGAGCGAGTACCCTCCTTTAGGGACTGACGGGGAGTTTACTCTCTCTTTTAGGACTGATGGAGGATTTACCCTTCCTTTAGGGACTGATGAGGAGTTACTCTCCTTTAGGGGTGACTGGAGAGTTACTCTTTAGGGACTGACGGAGGAGTTACCCTCCTTTAGGACTGACGAGGAGTTTACTCTCCTTTAGGGGTATGGAGGAGTTACCCTCCTTTAGGGACTGACGGAGAGTTACTCTCCTTTAGGGTGATGGAGGAGTTACCCTCCTTTAGGGACTGATGGAGTTATCTCCTTTAGGGGGTGATGGAGGAAGTTACCCTCCTTTAGGTACTGACGGAGGAGTTACTCTCCTTTAGGGCGTGTGGAAGGAGTACCCTCCTTTAGGGAGCTGATGGAGGAGTTACTCTCCTTTAGGGGTGATGGGGAGTTACCCCTCCTTTAGGGAGAGATGGAGGAGTTACTCTCCTTTTATTTTTGGGGGTGATGGAGGATTACCTCCTTTAGGGGAAGAGATGGAGGAGTTACCCTCTTTAGGGAGAGATGGAGGAGTTACCCTCCTTTTAGGGAGAAGAGGAGTTACCCTCCTTTAGGGGTGAGAGGAGTTACCCTCCTAGGCGGTGATGAGGATTACCCTCCTTTAGGGAGAGATGGAGGAGTACCCTCCTTAGGGAGAGATGAGGAGTTTACCCCTCTTTAGGGGTGATGGAGGGAGTACCCTCCTGGGAGAGATGGAGGAGTTACCCTTCCTTTAGGGAGAGGATGGAGAGTTACCCTCCTTTAGGGTGGTGATGGAGGAGTTACCCTCCTTTAGGGAGAGATGGAGATACCCTCCTTTAGGGAGAGATGGAGGAACCCTCCTTTACGGGGACTGATGGGGAGTTACCCTCCTTTAGGACTGATGGAGGAGTTACTCTCCTTTAGGACTGATGAGGAAGTTACTCTCCTTTAGGACTGGATGGAGGAGTTACCCTCCTTTAGGGACTGATGGAGGAGTTACTCTCCTTAGGGAGAGATGGAGAGTTACCCTCCTTTAGGAAGAGATGGAGGAGTTACTCTCCTTTAGGGAGAGATGAGGAGTTACCCTCCTTTAGGAGAGATGGAGGAGTTTACCCTCCTTAGGGATGATGGAGGAGTTTACCCCTCCTTAGGGACGATGGAGGAGTTACCCTCCTTTAGAGAGAATGGAAGGAGTTTACCCTCCTTAGGGAGAGATGGAGGAGTTACTCTCCTTTAGGGAGAGATGGAGAGTTACCTCTCCTTTAGGGAGAGATTGGAGGAGTACCCTCTTTAGGACGGATGGAGGAGTTACTTCCTTTAGGGAGAGATGGAGGAGGTTACCCTCCTTTTAGGGAGAGATGGAGGAGTTACTCTCCTTTAGGGAGAGATGGAGGAGTTACCCTCCTTTAGGGAGAGATGGAGGAGTTACTCTCCTTTAGGGAGAGATGGAGCGAGTACCCTCCTTTAGACTGATGGAGGGAGTTACTCTCCTTTTATGGAGAGATGGGGTTACCCTCCCTTAAGGGAGATGAGAGTTTACCCTCCTTTAGGAGAGATGGGAGGAGTTACCTCCTTTAGGAAGATTGAGGAGTTACCCTTTCCTTTAGGCTAGAGATGGAGAGTTATCTCCTTTAGGGAGAGATGGGAGAGTTCCCTCCTTTAGGGAGAGATGGAGGAGTTACCCTCCTTTAGGGACTGATGGAGGAGTTACTCTCCTTTAGGGACTGATGGAGTAGTTACTCTCCTTTAGGAGAGATGGAGGAGTTTACCCTCCTTAGGGAGAAGATGGAGGATGTTACCCTCCTTTAGGGACTGATGGAGGAGTTACTCTCCTTTAGGGACTGATGGAGGAGTTACTCTCTTTAGGGGGTGATGAGGAGTTTACCCTTCTTTAGGGGTGATTGGAGGAGTTACCCTCCTTTAGGGGAGATTGAGGAGTTACTCTCCTTTCAGGGACTGAGGAGAGTTACTTTCTTCCTTTAGGGAGAAGATGGAGGAGTTACCCTCCTTTAGGAAGATGGAGGGTTTACCCTCCTTTAGGAGGTGATGGAAGAGTTACCCTCCTTTAGGGAGAGATGGAGGGAGTTACCCTCCTTTAGGGAGGGATGGAGAGTTACTCCCTTTAGGGACTGATGGGAAGGAGATTACCCTCCTTTAGGGGTGATGGGAGGAGTTACTCTCCTTTAGGAGAGATGAGGGTTACCCTCCTTTAGGGAGAGATGGAGAGTTACTCTCCTTTAGGGACTGATTGGAGAGTTACCCTCCTTTAGGGAAAGAGATGAGGAGTTACTCTCCTTAGTGACTGTGAGGATTACTCTCCTTTAGGACTGATGGAGGAGTTTACTCTCCTTTAGGGAGAGTGGAAGGAGTTACCTCCTTTAGGGACTATGGGAGTTACTCTCCTTTAGGGAACTGATGGAGGGAGTTACTCTCCTGGGGTGATGGAGAGTTACTCCGCCTTTAGGACTGAGTGGAGGAGTTACCCCTCCTTTAGGGACTGATGGGGAGTTACTCTCCTTTGGGCTGATGGGGAGTTACCTCTCCTTTAGGACTGATGGGGGAGTTACTCTCCTTTAGGGCTGTATGGGGAGTTACCTCCTTTAGGGACTGATGGAAGGAGTTACTCTCCTTTAGGGCGATGGAGGGATTTACCCTCTTTAGGACTGATGGGAGTTACCCTCCTATTAGGGGGTGATGGAGGAGTTACTCTTCCTTTAGGGACTGATGGAGGAGTTACTCTCCTTTAGGGAGAAGATGGAGGAGTTACCCTCCTTTAGGGACTTGATTGGAGGAGTTACTCTCCTTTAGGGGTTGATGGAGGGTTACTCTCTTTAGGGGGTGATGAGGGTTACTCTCTTTAGGGACTGATGAGGAGTTACTCTCCTTTTAGGGGTGATGAGGAGTTACTCTCCTTATAGGGAGAGATGGAGGAGTTACCCTCCTTTAGGGACTGATGGGGGAGTTACTCTCCTTTGGAGTGATGGAGGAGTACTCTCCTTTAGGGACTGATGGGGAGTTACCCTCCTTTAGGGCGGTGCATGAGGAGTTACTCTCCTTTAGGGACTGATGGAGGAGTTACTCTCCTTAGGGAGAGATGAGGAGTTACTTCTTTAGGGATGATGGAGTTACTCTCCTTCTTAGGGAGAGATGGAGGAGTTACTCTCTTTAGGGAACTGTGGGAGAGTTACTCTCCTTTAGGGACTGATGGAGGAGTTACTCTCCTTAGAGATGGAGGAGTTACTCTTTAGGGGAGTGGAGGATTACCCTCCTTTAGGAGAGATGGAGGAGTTACTCTCCTTTGGGGAAGATGGAGAGTTACTCTCCTTTAGGGGACTGATGGAGGAGTTACTCTCCTTTAGGGACTGATGGAGGAGTTACTCTCCTTAGGGGGAGATGGAGGAGTTACTCTTCCTTTAGGACTTGATGGAGGAAGTTTACCCTCCTTTAGAGTGGATGGAGGAGTTACCCTCCTTTAGGGGGAGATGGAGGAGTTACTCTCCTTTAGGTTGAGATGGCAGGGTACTCTCCTTTAGGGAGATGGCAGGAGTTACTCTCCTTTAGGAGGGAGAGCATGGAGAGTTACTTCCTCTTAGGGGGAGATGGAGGAGTTACTCTTCCTTTAGGGAGCATGAGGAGTTACTTCCTTAGGGAACTGATGAGGAGTTCACTCTCCTTAGGGACTGATGGAGGGAGTACTTCCTTTAGGACTGATGGAGGAGTTACTCTCCTTTAGGGGTGAGATGGAGGAGTTACTCTCCTTTAGGGACTGATGGAGGAGTTACTCTCCTTTATTGGGACTGATGGAGGAGTTACTCTCCTTTAGGGGGAGATGAGATACTCTCCTTTAGGGACTATGGAGGAGTACTCTCCTTTAGGGACTGATGGGAGGGAGTTACTCTCCTTTAGGGAGATATGGGAGGAGTACCCTCCTTTAGGTAGAGATGGAGGAGTTACTCTCCTTTAGGGAGAGATGGAGGAGTACCCTCCTTATGGGGGAAGATGAGGAGTTACTCTCCTTTAGGGGGTGAGGAGGAGTTACTCTTTTTTTCCTTTAGGGGAGATGGAGGATTACTCTCCTTTAGGGAGATGGAGGAGTTACCTCCTTTAGGAGTGATGAGGAGTTACTCTCCTTTAGGGTGAGATGGAGGAGTTACTCTCCTTTTTAGGGGGTGATGGAGGGAGTTTACTCTCCTAAGGGGAGTTGGAGGAGTTACCCTCCTTTAGGGCGGAGATGGAGAGTTACTCTCCTTTAGGGAAGAGATGGAGAGTTTACCCTCCTTTAGGGGGAGTTGGAGGAGTTACTCTCCTTTAGGGGTGATGGAGGAGTTTACTCTCCTTTGGGGAGATGGAGGATTACTCTCCTTTAGGGGGGAGATGGAGTAGTTTACTCTCCTTTTAGGGGAGATGGAGGGAGATTACTCTCCTTTAGGACTGATGGAGGAGTTACTTCCTTTTAGGGGGGAGATGGAGGAGTTACTGCTCCTTTAGGGGGAGATGGAGGGAGTTACTCTCCTTTAGGGACTGATGAGGAGTTACTCTCCTTTAGGGGGAGATGGAGGATTACTATCCTTTTTTTAGGGACTGATGGGAGGAGTTACCCTCCTTTAGGGACTGATGGAGGAGTTACCTCCTTTAGGGACGATGGAGGAGTTACTCTCCTTTAGGGAGAGTAGAGATGGGAGTTACTCTCCTTTTATGGGGACTGATGGAGGAGTTACTCTCCTTTAGGGGGAGATGGAGGAGTTACTCTCCTTTAGGACTGATGGAGGAGTTACTCTCCTTTAGGGGAGAGATGGAGGAGTTACTCTCCTTTAGGGGACTGATGGAGGAGTTACTTCTCCTTTAGGACTGATGGGAGTTATACTCTCCTTTAGGGGGAGATGGAGGAGTACTCTCCTTTAGGGACTATTGGAGGAGTTTACTCTCCTTTAGGGAACTGATGGAGGAGTTCTCTCCTTTAGGAAAGAGATTGGAGGAGTTACTCTTCCTTTGAGGGGGAGATGAGGAGTTACTCTCCTTTAGGGGGAGATGGAAAGAAGATTACTCTCCTTTTAGGACTGGATGGAGGAGTTACTCTCTTTAGGGGGGAGATGGAGGAGGTTACCCCTTAGGGGACTGATGGAGGAGATACTCTCATTTAGGGACTGATGGAGGAGTTTACTCTCCTGTAGGGACTGATGGAGGAGTTACTCTCCTCTTAGGACTGATGGAGGAGTTACCTCCTTAGGGAATGATGGAGGAGTTACTCTCCTTTAGGGGGAGTGGAGGTTACCTCTCCTTTAGGGGACTGATGGAGGAGTACCTCCTTTAGGGACTGATGGGAGGATTACTCTCCTTTAGGGGGAGATGGAGGAGTTACTCTCCTAGGGACTGAGGAGGAGTATCTCCTTTAGGGGAGATGGAGAGTTACTCTGTCCTTTAGGGACTGATGGAGAGTTACCCTCCTTTTAGGGACTGATTGGAGGAGTTTACTCTCTTTAGACTGATGGAGGAGTTACTCCCTTTAGGGAGAGATGGAGGAGTTTACCCTCCTTTAGGGACTGGATGGAGGAGTTATCCTCCTTTAGGGAGAGATGGGGAGTTACCCTCCTTAGGATGATGGAGGAGTTACCCTCCTTTAGGAGAGTGGAGGAGTTACCCTCCTTTAGGACTGATGGAGGAGTTACTCTCCTTTAGGGGGAGATGGAGGAGTTACCCTCCTTTAGGGACTGATGGAGAGTTTACTCTCCTTTAGGAGAGATGGAGGAGTTACCCTCCTTTAGGAGAGATGGAGAGTTACCCTCCTTTAGGACTGATGGAGGGTTACTCTCCTTTAGGGCGGAGATTGGAGGAGTACTCTCCTTTAGGGGGAGATGGAGAGTTATTCTCCTTTAGGGACTGATGGAGGGTTCTCTCCTTTGGGGAGATGGAGGAGTTCCCTCCTTTGGGGAATGGAGGAGTTTACTCTCCTTTAGGACTGATGGAAGTTACTCTCCTTTAGGGAGAGATGGAGGAGTACCCTCCTTTAGGACTGATTGGAGGAGTTACCCTCCTTTAGGGGGAGATGGAGGAGTTACTCTCCTTTAGGGACTGATGGAGAGTTCTCTCCTTTAGGGGAGATGGAGGAGTTACTCTCCTTTAGGGACTGATGGAGGAGTTACTCTCCTTTAGGGGGAGATGGAGGTTACCTCCTTTAGGGACTGATGGAGGAGTTACTCTCCTTTAGGGACTGATGGAGGAGTTACTCTCCTTTAGGGACTGATGGAGGAGTACCCTCCTTTAGGGACTGATGGAGGAGTTACTCTCCTTTAGGAGAGATGGAGGAGTTACCCTCCTTTAGGGACTGATGGAGGAGTTACTCTCCTTTAGGGAGAGATGGAGGAGTTACCTCCTTTAGAGGAGGACTAAAGATGGAGGAGTTACCCTCCTTTAGGGACTGATGGAGGAGTTACCCTCCTTTAGGGACTGATGGAGGAGTTACTCTCCTTTAGGGGTGATGGAGGAGTTACCCTCCTTTAGGGGTGATGGAGGAGTTACCCTCCTTTAGGGACTGATGGAGGAGTTACCTCCTTTAGGGACTGATGGAGGAGTTACCCTCCTTTAGGGTGATGGAGGAGTTACCTCCTTTAGGAAGACTCCTTAGGGAGGATGAGGAGTTACCCTCCTTTAGGGACTGATGGAGGAGTTACCCTCCTTTAGGGGAGATGGAGGAGTACTCTCCTTTAGGGACTGATGGAGGAGTTACCTCCTTTAGGGACTGATGGAGGAGTTACTCTCCTTTAGGGACTGATGGAGGAGTTACTCTCCTTTAGGGACTGATGGAGGAGTACTCTCCTTTAGGGACTGATGGAGGAGTTACCCTCCTTTAGGGACTGATGGAGGAGTTACTCTCCTTTAGGACTGATGGAGGAGTTACCCTCCTTTAGGGAGAGATGGAGGAGTTACTCTCCTTTAGGGACTGATGGAGGAGTTACCCTCCTTTAGGGACTGATGGAGGAGTTACCCTCCTTTAGGGGTGATGGAGGAGTTACCCTCCTTTAGGGAGAGATGGAGGAGTTACTCTCCTTTAGGGACTGATGGAGGAGTTACCCTCCTTTAGGGGGTGATGGAGGAGTTACTCTCCTTTAGGATGATGGAGGAGTTACCTCCTTTAGGGACTGATGGAGGAGTTACCCTCCTTTAGGGACTGATGGAGGAGTTACCCTCCTTTAGGGGGTGATGGAGAGTTACCCACGTGGTGAGACAGGTCGGCGTCCATGATGAAGATGAAGTTCCCCGTGGCATGTTTGAGTCCGTGGATGTACGCTGTGCCTGTGGTGGAAAAAATCATCCGTTAATAATCTGTTAATAATCTGTTAATAATCCATTAGACGTGAAAGAGACAAACTTACCGAGTCCTAGTTTCTTCGCTCTGGGACGAAGCAGCTGCAACAAAACAGGAGGGACTTTTTATTCGGAAACTTTATTAAACGGATTACGGTTTTCAAACAGACGTTTAGGTCTTAGCTTTAAAAATGAATATTTGTTTGAAAACACTATAACTGATATAAATGCTAGAGATGCACCGATACCACTTTTTATAAAACCGATACGAGTACTTTGACTGAAGTACTCGCGATACCGATACGAGTACAAGTACTTTGACTGAAGTACTCGCGATACCGATACAAGTACAAGGCATTTTCTACAACAGACTTTATGAATAGACGGTTTATAGACTGACTTTTTCACAGCAGATCGGTTTGTAATTAGTTAATTTACTCATTTACATTTCCTTGAGTAAAGTCGGCGACATTTTTAAGAGAAGTTACATTAGAACTGAACAGATGCCATTTTGATTTTTGTTGAATATCATTTTTAATTTGTATTGCATTGTCCATCATAGACAGAACAGCTCATGTCCAAAAGCTCCTTTATGCCTGTGCTTTATTCATTTATCTATGTTTATTTAACTATAGTATTGAGATGGAACTGATTACTGCAGCTCTGTGTGTTTATAGAAACTTAGCGAGTAGCTTCAGTATTTTGATTGTTTTGCTGCAGCTCAGTTTCTCTCAACATGGACATGCTGTATCTCTTTATTTTGGATTTTCTGAAGACTTTTAGTCACTGGGTTAGTTTTTTAGATGAATTAACCCCCTGGGCTTAAAGCGGCAAAAGAATCACCATAACTGTTAGCTGCCAGTTAGCAGCTAGTTTAGCAACATTAGCCTGTATCTTGTAAACTCTGCAGACTCTGGTTTAGAGAGAGTCGTCTGTAATAAAGTCAGCTCTGTGTGGAACATTGTATTTCCACTAAAGAATTCTCCGCCGGCCACACGTCAGGTGGTATCGGTTTCTGGTATCGGGACCAGATTAATGAGTACAAGCGTGTGGTATCGGCCCGATACCCGATACTGGTATCGGTGCATCCCTAATAATGCAGTTAAACTCACGATCTTGTCGTCTCCGTAGATTTTCTGCAGTTGTTCGGCCACTTCCAGAGTTCCGTCCGGACTCCCATCGTCGATGACAATGATCTCAAAGTCGTATCCGCTGAAAACACAAGGAGCAGCTGGAGCTTTAAACACCGGCATAACAGAGCTTTGATTCAAACACAAAGTCAGGAGAACAAAACTCCAAACTGTCCAGAGGAGGAAGACTCACGGATATATTTACTCGAGTAAGAGTAAAACAGTACTTGGAGAAAATGTTACTCGAGTACTGTGAGTAACTGAGTAAAAGTCTGATTTATGTTTCAGTCGTGACATAAACGACGAGAAACAAAACATGAAAAAATGTGAAAATTAAAGCTTTAACTCACGATTAATAAAAAATAATGAATGGATTAATTTAATGGCAAACTCCTGTTTCTGAGCCACACGTGACCTAAAGACTCTTTTATTCACTACAGATGGTAATCCAGGCGTCTTTAACTGTGTAACGTTTATGTAACAAATGCGACAGAGAGCAAAGAGACTCTTTGTAGTAAAATGACTTTCATTTTGTCTTAAAGCAGTACTAAGTAACTCTTGCCCCTAGAGGCTATAAGCGCAACTGCAGGTGTCGTAGCAAGTTACGATTTTAACTTATTAAATGTCTTGGAGAGTAAATACTACGCTGACAGAAAAAGAGAAGGGAGAGAGGGGTGTTGTACATCCAGTTATACAATGGAAAAAAAAAAATTTCACTCAAACTTGGCTGTAAATACTGTTTAAAGTGGCGCTAGTCCACAGTTGGCTTTGCCCGTTAGCCTGTTAGCTTCTTCTTCGTGATTACATTAGTGTGTATTGGTTGCTCCGCCCCGGTGGCAGTCAAGTTGCAAACATGGTTTTCTGGCCAGAGACACCAGGGGAGATGAAAGACCCTCCAATCATCCCATTAACACTTGTATTACCCCAGAGGGACTACGGAAAGGATTTATTAAGGTGAACAACACGTTACTTAGTTCTGCTTTAAACTCTACTTCATGAACCTAAACATTTGCAGATTCTGTTCAAAAGCACCAAAGAAAATGTTTCTAAAATGTGACTTATCGGGCGTGTGCTGTAGAAATGTTAAAGCCCTGGGCAAGCGAGATCCCTGTTAGAAGCTGTTGGGCTTTTCCCATAGAAAGATCAAACTGTGAATATTTGGTGAATGAAACGTGAGCTTTAAATCTGAGTCTTTTATGTCGGGTTAACGATTAACCGAATTCACAAGTTTTATTAATCGCGATTCAGAAAAATGACTCATTGACACTAAATCTGATTATTACCAAAGAAAATCCATAAAAATGTATTAAACTCATAGATTTCTAAAGAAAAAGCCAAACACAAACTACAGATATTTAACATCGACATGAAGCTTTTTACTCACACAAGTAACGTTTTGTTTTACTCAAGTAAGAGTAAAGATACTTCATTACAATATTACTAAAGTAGAACTCATAGTACTGATGATAAAATGATCAAACTACTCTGGTACAGTTTCTTCAAAAAGTTACTCTAGTAAATGTAACTGAGTTCGACCCAAAACTCTTCACAGACAAAATGTAAATGTTTCTGCTTTATTCATTTAAATCTATTCTGTTAAATTTAGAGCTCATTCATTAACTCGTTAAAGTCACAGCAGAAACACTTCTAAGACTAAAAACTTTCATTCATTAATTAATTAAATGTTTCTTTTGTCAAATATTCCTGCTGTTTCTCTCGGGTCAGAGGCGTGTTCTTCCCCGGAGGCTGTGGCCGTGATTTCTGCTCTTTAATACGTTTAAAAACCTTTAAATCTGGAGTTAATCCCAGTGTTGAAGTGACAGCTCATCAGCAGAGGCTTAGCATTAGCCGCGTTAGCTCCGGGGCTAAACTTTAGCTCCAAACTCACCTTTCCCCGAAGTATTTCACCAGAAGCCAGATGATTAAAGGCAGGTTCTCCCTCTCGTTGTACGTGGGTAAAAGCACCGAGTATTTGTTTTCACTGCGGCCGCTCGGAGGAGCAGATTTACGGCTCGACATCACGAAAAAACACCGCTACAGGAGCGAGCTAAGCTAACAAGACCAGTTCCGGTTCAAAGTAGGTAAACATCCGGTCTGGTCTTTTCAAGCAAAAATCACACGTAACTTTGGAAAAAAACATAAACATTTAAAGCTGGAGTACCTGATTTTTGGTGTTGTAGAATACATTTATCTTGCCACTTCAGAGTCTGTCTGAACCACAAAACACAGACCTTGTATTTTCTTCACCTAAAGTTTTATTGAGCAGTGGATGATAGAAGTCTAATCTAAATGAGTGTAATTTATCTTAGGGGTGGCCCCGCCCCTGCTTCACTTTGTCACCACTCAGTGCTGTATACGGGTGTGAAATGTGCATGTAATTACATTCTTTGAACAATGTGAACACACAGGAGGGACTGTGAGAGCTAGAAACAAGTTTGGGCCAAAACAAAAAAGTCACTGTTTGAACAGGAAAAATCAGGAACCCCAGCTTTAAACTGAAACTTTCCCATTGAGAAAGAGACTTTTTAGGGGTTAGTTTGTATCAAGATAAATACAAAAAATAATGTGATTTTAACAAAGAGAATATGTTTAAAATATGTTTTACTCAAGTAGAAGTTAAGCAATAATTTACCCCCGATTTAACCGAGCACATTTTCTCCAGTTTGGCTTTACCCAAATCTAAAAGTGTCGTGAAAATAGTGTCAATATAGCAACGAAATGACGATGAAGAAGCAACAAAAACGCAATAGAAAAAAGTGACGAAAGAGCGACAAAAAATAAAAACTCAACAAAAACGCAGCAGCAAAAAAGGTTAGAATCAGTTTTGGTCTTAGCTTTCAAATGAGGCGTTACACTGTAGCTCTCCAGTCAGGAAGCTTTTAGATTTGGGTAAAGCCGAACTGGAGAAAAAGCGCTCAGTTCAGGCGGGAGGGAAGGGTTAAAGACGAATGAAATTGGTGACAACACGAGTAAACGACTGCACGACTCAAACACAAATGACTTTATTACTTTACTCACTTTTTACTCTTAAAACAGAAACATTTCTTAAAACAGAAACATTTCTCTCGCTCGTGGAAACTTTGATCATTTTGAGCCACATGACGATCCACACTTTGGTCTGAGCTAAATCTCTTTAGTCTTATATTTATAAACCAAACCAAGTACGTTTTCATCATTTTATTAACAAAACCAGTTTTTCTGAAGAGCAAATATAAAAATACAAACAATAAAACAGTTTAAAGGCGACATTTTCACACTATTTTTGTCCAAAAATAAATGTCATAATAATAATAATAATGTAAACAGGTTTATTCAAAATCGAGGTAAAATATGAAACATAAAAAGGTCTGTGGAACCGATCACGTAATAACGATTCACCGGACAATAACGTTTAATTATTACGTTATTGTTCTGACCAGAGGAAAATCAGTCACAAATTCAGCCATTCATGTAATAATACATGAATGTAATAATATTAATGTATTCATGTAATAATACATGAATGTAATAATATTCATGTATTCATGTAATAATACATGAATGTAATACTATTCATGTATTCATGTAATAATACATGAATGTAATAATATTCATGTATTCATGTAATAATACATGAATGTAATAATATTCATGTATTTATGTAATAATACATGAATGTAATAATATTCATGTATTCATGTAATAATACATGTATGTAATAATATTCATGTATTCATGTAATAATACATGAATGTAATAATATTCATGTATTCATGTAATAATACATGTATGTAATAATATTAATGTATTCATGTAATAATACATGAATGTAATAATATTCATGTATTCATGTAATAATACATGAATACATGAATATTCATGTATTCATGTAATAATACATTTGAATTTGAATTAGTTTTTGTGCTGTTTTCTCTAAACTGTTAGACCTGTTAGACGGTGGCTCAGTGTGAAGCAGGTTCTTAAAGGTCGCCGGTTCGAGTCCCTCCTCAGACAAGTGCATGAAGTCGCCGTGTCCTTGGGCAAGACACTTCCCTCACATTACAGGTGTGTGAATGTGGGGCTTGTGAGAGTGAGAGGCAGCTGTGGCTACAATAGTCGTCTGTAGCAGAAAGGCAGAGGTTTTGTCAAGAGAACAAGCGTCTTCTCCTTCGTTTTGTTGGCGAGCGGCGATTAACGTCCGGGTGCATTAGCGCCACCTACTGTGCTGGAGTCTCTGTCTATTCCTTTTACTCCATTTGTTTACACTCTACAAAATAATCCTGTTTTTCTTTTAAAAACACCAGATGATCCTCAAACTCACTACACTACAATACTCTACACTGTTTTAAACACAGTTTAACTGGAAAGACTCGACTCCACCTTCTCAGCCCTCGCTTCAACTTGTCTATTACGATTACACTCGTCACAGTGGAAGATAACATGTGCCCACACTCACCTAAAGGATCCTTTCCTAACATGTGCCCACACTCACCTAAAGGATCCTTTCCTTAGGGATGGCCGATATATCGGCGCCGTCGTTTTGTTTTGGTATCGGTCCGATATGGGAAAATATCGGCCGATATTTTTTTTCTTCTTTGAATGATTTACTGCGCTGTAATGTCGTAGCGCTCTTGAATGCAGCAGCAGTGTAGACGGGCTGACCTGACCTGACTGGGGCAACAGTTTATTCAAATGATCTGAAATAAACAGTGACTCCTAAAAATAAAGAAACTCCAGCATAAATTCACACGTCTCCAAAAGAAAGTCTGTTTTTACTGAGTTTAAACAAAGTGGACACTTGGACACCACAGAGACACAAGTTACTGCTGTTACAAACTGCCTCCATGGACATTATTCTGACTCAGGATTAACATGAATCTTTTTCTGATGTCGCTACATCTGAGTTGTTAGCGTAGCATAGCTTCTCACAGGCTAAAGGCTACAACAGTAAACATTGGCTTTCTGTCATCATGTAGGTTTACTACAGAGATGATAATGGCTCATGTTTACTGTGCCAACTGTTGTCATGTTAATGACCCGTGAAAACGAGGAGTTACATATTTAATTAGACACATTTGCATCGTTAGCGCATTTTTCATTGAAAACAATGCAGTTCAAAGCTCATGCTAATCTTGTAAATCTACTGTTTGCTTTTGCCTGCTCTAAAGCAACTCTAAATCTTCAGTCTGGCCTCATAAGTTCAGTATAAGATGCTGTTAAAGTGACATGATGATATTTTTTACAATTCCAAAGCTTCATACAGAGCTGTCCTCAGAGAAGTCCATCAGATTTGTTTAAAGTTAAAACATGTAACTTAAACAACATGCTAGCCTACATGTTTAGTAGCCTAGCATATTCCCAGTGTCACTGTTTCCCATTAATGATGAGATGGGTAAAAGTATAATAATAAGTAGGTCTGAGTAAATATTTAGCCAAAACAAAATGACATTTCACTCTAACATTGCATTTGATCTTTTTAATATTTTTCTAATAAAAAGGAGTTTGTTCCATCATAGTGAGTGAGACAGTGAGTCCCAGACACACCAAGCATTGTAGTGTTTATTTTCCAATAGTGGAACGATAATTTTAAAATGTTACAACATTTGAGTGAGCCTTTCTATTGATTTTTAACATTAAAATAATTATCGGCAAATATCGGCAAAATTTTCATATCAGACCTACCTTTCCTAACATGTGCCCCACACTCACCTAAAGGATCCTTTCCTTTAAGTGCAAAATATTAAGGCCAGAATTCCTCAGTCTTATCATTGCAATAACAGTTTGTTCTTTTCTATTAGTTTGTACCACTTTCAGCTTCCCTGCCTTCTTCCCTTCCCTTCCCTGCCAAGGGCACAGCAGCATCATGCACCTGTGGGAGCAGGGACTCGAACCAGCGACCTTTCAGTCATAAACGAGCCGCTTTACCGTCTGTGCCACCGGCGTGGTCAGATTACAAAGACTGTGAGAAAAACAGAATCAGCCAAATACAAAAGTCCAATAACGTAATCATTATAACCATATCGGTTCCTACAAAGTCTTAAAGTACAATTACTTTACATAAAGTCACAGTTTGACGCTTTGGGCACATGTTTCTGAGGCAGTTCAGGTTATAACGAAAATAAATCAAATATAAAACATAAAGATATTAGTCTTTAATACAGTGCAGAGCGAGACACAAGGAAACATTTCAGAGACTGTTTCACCGTCACTTCATCCCTTTCTTTCCCAAAGAGGGCCCCTATTGTGCGTGTTTTTAGTGGTCCTGACTAGAGGCGACCGATATGGGTTATTCTAAGGCGGATGCCGATATGCTCAGCCGATATTTTTGGCCGATTTTCCAAATGTCTGATCTATTAATCCTGTAAAAACAAATACTTGCTGCTCCAGCACCGGCCAATTATATTTTATTACTTTAGGTGATGCAGTTATAGTTTCTGTCCCAGCTTTGATTAGCTGTCGTTAGCGTTAGCATTATTGTTACATTAGCGTTAGCATTATTGTTACATTAGCGTTAGCATTATTGTTACGTTAGCATTAGCATTATTGTTACGTTAGCGTTAGCATTATTGTTACATTAGCAATTGTTACAAAAGCAACAAAAAGCGATAAAAAAAAAGTGACGGCAACAACGCAAGGAAAAAGATCTGTTTAGATCAGTTTTGTAGGTCTTAGCTTTCAAATGAGATGTTACACTGGCCTATAGGCTGTGACCCCCAGTCAAGAAGCGTTTAGATTTGGGTAAAGTTGAACTGGTTAAGAGGTTAAAGGCAGTTTCTTAGTTCTGGTTTAGTTTAGTTATCAGAAAATGTACGGTTAAAGTTCTGGTATTGAATAAAACGTGACGGTCGCTCTGGTCCAGACACATGGAGAACACGCAAACCCTGCCCTCTGTTACCATGACAACAACCCTAAACCCCGCCCTCTGCAGCTCTCTGTTACCATGACAACGTCCCTCGGCGACATCCCTGAAACGTTTCTGAAGTCAGTGCGGTTCAGTCACAGGCGGCTCGTCTACGGCTCGTATCCGTAATACGGGTCGTCTGAGGAAAAGAAATCAGAAACGTCAGATGTTTCCAGATGTTTCCACATGTTTCCAGATGTTTCCACATGTTTCCACAGTTAGGTTTCTGTTCTGAATCCTGACTGAATCAGAGCATTGGAGACGTGGCTTTAGGTCAGAATGAGCTGGATAAAAAAGTGACTTCATTTTGTTTAAATTACTCAGATTCACATCGTCTAAACCAGTGGTTCTCAACCTGGGGGTTGCGAGACAAATTTGGGGGGTCGCCAGATCTTGTAGATTTATTTATTTATTTATTGGTTTATTTGGTAGTGCAAGTTAATGAACAAGCCACACTGGATTGTAGCCTCCGTCGTCCCCAAAAAAGACAGAAAATATATATTTATTAACATATGATATACAGTAATATTTTACTGTAGCATGCGTGTCCTATTTTACCAGAGAGCCATTATTTGTTCTTAATTTAATTCATTTTAATTTTTCTCTTTGTTTTATAAGAATTATATATATATATATATATATATATATATATATATATATATATATTATAATGTCCCTATTTCTCACGGTGTGACCCAAGGGGCCTTTAACTGTTATAATGGGGGTCGCGACTCCAAAAGGTTGAGAACCACTGGCCTAAACCTCTGATCAAATGTTACTGACGGAGACATGTCATCCTGTACTAAAGGGCCATCCTGTAGTCAAAGGTCATCCTGTAGTCAAAGGTCATCCTGTAGTCAAAGGTCATCCTGTACTAAAGGGCCGTTCTGTACTATAGGGCCAGAGTGTACCATACAGAAAGTGATAGAGTGTCAAAGGGCTTTGAAATGAGTCTCTTACATCTCCCTCGGCCTCAGGGAAACAGAGAAACATCGCAATGAAAATCGGTTCGTTAAGTTCCTGAACCTGAACCGAGCACATTTTCTCCAGTTTGGCTTTACCCAAATCTAAAAGCTTCTTGAACAAAGCGCCAACATGGCAACAAGAACGGGAAGAAAACTCAACAACAAAGTGACCAAAATGAGGCTGTGAACTCCAGTCCAGGTTTAGATTTGGGTAAAACTGAACTGGAGAGAATGCACTCGGGGGGTTAAGAACTTGCACTTGGGGGGTTAAGAACTTGTAAACTCGTCCTCTGAGCCGGTCCCAGACGCGTCACTCACCCGGCGCCTGGACCCCCTGGACCCCTGGACTCCCTGGACTCCCTGGACTCCCTGGACCCCCTGGACCCCCGGCAGCCCGCGCTGTTGTCACAGACCCCCGGGGGCCCCTGCTCTCCGGCCTGACCCAGGGGCCCGGACGCTCCCTCAGGGCCCGGCTCTCCGTCCTCCCCCTTAGGGCCCGTGACCCCGGCTTCGACTCTCCCGGAGGACCTGCAGCACAGAGACAGGAGGATCGTTGTACATGTTTTATGTCAGAGACTAAAGAGTGTTTCTGTGTTGAAGCCGAGACGCTGCAGGAGAAACAGGAATGTTTCAATGTAGAGACGGAAACGTGAGGGAAAAGTTATTTTACGTTTTAAAAATAAGACATTTTCTGCATAAACAAAAGCAAAAATGTCAAAATCTAAATAAAGTTCATTTCCAGGTTTAAATGTGTGGTTTTATGTCGTGACTTATTTCTTCCAAAGATTTGCTCAGAGGGATTTTAGTTTTTAAATAAACTCGTTATTAGTGAAAAATGTTTAGTTTATTTCGGTTAACAGTAAAATAACAAATGTCAAAAGCCCAATATAACAATGCAGTGCAGAGAGCCAATCGTATCGCAGGAAAACTGCATCACAAAAGAAGAGTCCCAAAAGGACTGGACTCACTGATCTCTCTGCGCCTCCACAGATCCATGAGGCGCCATGAGTTTCAGTGACTTCATCGATCGAGGCTCAGGTTCCTCTGAAGCTGCTCCATGGGGGGACGTTACGTAACCTTTGTGAACGTGTAGACCAGGGGGGGGGGGGGCGACTAGTCAGAAACCAAGAGCCGAAATGTTCAATCCTGATCCTGTGAAGATCCACAAAGGCACCGACCACTCACGAGATCCAGGGGCGGTATTTAATGTGACTAACTGTAATGTGGCCTTTTAATCACTATAAACTATAACTTTATGCCTGGGCTTTCTCTTTTCTTTTCAATAATTGTATTAGATTTAATGGTTTTACTCCTGACCAAGACTGAAATAAATGTATATTAAATAAACTGACATGTTGTGCTGTTCTGCTCTAACTGGGACAGAATTAGATTTTATTATTTTTAATGCCTGAGTGTGTTAGTGTGAGGGGCCCTGCCCACTGAGCCCCCTCTCTGGTTCGCCCCTGGCCTGTGGCTCAGTGTCTGCAGGTCCTGACTGGACTGAACTCTAGGCTAAAGTTCATAAACTTTACTCAGGAGCCTCTGGAGGACGTCTGAGAGTCTGTTTTATGTTGCATTAGTTACAGTTACAACATGTGACAGAAAAGTCAATGACTTTGTATTTCCACGTTACGATGTCGCGCTTCATTAGAGCTCGGCTTTTTTCCATTTCCTAACTTTGATCTTTTTCTGTGAATATGAGGCCGACTTTCATCAAATAAACAATAGGCTAATCAGAAATCTGAAACGCACAGAAGCTGATCCCACGATCTGCCTGACTGTTTAACCTACATCCTGCTGTGAGTGAAGCTGCTGCACCTTTTACACGCCGCCTCGAAAAGGAGGGAGATACAGACTCTCATACATGCGTGTAGAGATGGGAACAGGGTCGGTAGGACTATGGTTGGATTTTCGATTCTTAAAGACTGTTACAGTTTAAGGGAAATATGTACCAATTCTTTTGCAAAGAGCCGCACTCTGATTGGCCAAGAGCCGCATGCGCCCCCCGGTATAGACAGTCAAGGATTTGAGAATTCTCAGTATTTTATTTCATTTCGATTATCGGAATAATTGTAAAATCCCGATCTTTTTCCTCACAGTTATTGTGTCTCAAGTATAATTGTGACATTGATTGTGGTTACCTGCAAACCCTTTGATGCCTGTGGGTCCATGCACGTTGGGCCCCGCGTCGCCCTTTGGCCCCGGGCCCCCTCGGCGCCCTGCGGTCACATGATCACATCAGTCTGAGGCGTTTCAGAGACAGCTGCATCTACAGACACTGACCTTGTTCTCCGGGATACCCTGGGCGTCCCGGGCGTCCCCGGGGCCCCACACTGCCCTGGGCCCCTCTGGACCCCGGGGGCCCCTGCTGCCTGGGATCCCTGGTTCTCCTGGGGGCCCCACGGGGTCCTGGATGGGCGCGGGCTTCCGGCTCAGCTCGTTAATGAAGAGGTCCAGCTTCAGCACCTCCTCTGCAAGAACAAAAACATGAACAACAGGAGACACCGAGTTCAGAGGCAGAGACACAAGAAGAAACTGACACTATAGAGTACCACAGAGTACCACAGGGTACCACAGAGTACCACAGAGTACCACAGGGTACCACAGAGTACCACAGAGTACTACAGAGTACCACAGAGTACTACAGAGTAACGATGCCTAGCCCTAACCCTGATGTAACGATGCCCAGCCCTTTTGGACTCTGTGGTACTCTGTAGTACTCTGTAGTAATCTGTGGTACTCTGTGGTACTCTCTAATACTCTGTGGTACTCTGTAGTGTCAGTACTCACTGTGCACGAGCTGCTCACAGGCCTCTGTCACCATCTGGAAGATCAGAGCCATGGACTGAGGCTCCCCTGAAACACAACCACTCAGTTACTGCAGATAATACAGCGCCCCCTGCTGTCACAGTTCAACACTGACACACAACCACTCAGTTACTGCAGATAATACAGCGCCCCCTGCTGTCACAGTTCAACACTGACATGTTTTACACTTTAGAAGCTTCACAAGATTAAATTAAAGACCAGACATTTGGACAAATCGGACAAAAATATCAGTCTGAGAAAACCCTGAGATGCAGATGTTTGTGATGCAGATGTTTGTAATGCAGATGTTTGTGATGCAGATGTTTGTAATGCAGATGTTTGTGATGCAGATGTTTGTAATGCAGATGTTTGTGATGCAGATGTTTGTGATGCAGATGTTTGTGATGCAGATGTTTGTAATGCAGATGTTTGTAATGCAGATGTTTGAGATGCAGATGTTTGAGTAAACAGACCTTCTCTCCGCGCTCGCCTTTGTTCCCGCGCAGACCCTGAGAAACAGACGATCAGAGACAGAGGATTAAAGATCTGAATAATAATAATAACAATAATAACAATAATAATAATAATAATGTTAATGTATCTGTGTGTTTACCGTGGGCCCTACGGGCCCCCCCGGCCCCCGCTCTCCCCCCGGCCCTGGATGTCCTGGGATCCCCTGGAAACCCTGAGGGAAACATGTTTGTGATGAAACAGTTTCCAGAGGAAAGCAGAGAAAAGAACAAATGCTGAAACATGAAGATCATTTCTACTAAAGACACAGAGACAGAGGACAGAGTGGTTCAACTGTCCATAAATAATACCAGAGAAATGTAACGTTAGCTTCATGCTACATGTTAATGGCTAACTTCAAGAGCATTTTTCACTTCTACAGAACAATTAGGGATGTCCCGATCTGATATTCAGTATCGGTATCGCTAACCTGCCGCTAAAGGCCTATTCATACTCCACAAGACAGGCAGGTTAGAGATAGTAGCCTAGCGTAGAGTTAGCATTAGGGCGGAGGTCCTGAATCTGCTGAGGTCCTGAATCTGCAGCGGCTCCGGCCTGCAGGTTCAGGACCGTCTTTTGGAATTGATCCAGTAATTAAATCCGATCTGATATTCTCAAATTGCCTGTTTGTTCTCGCACCCAGAGCTGCGTAAAGAAAATGACGTCATTTTGTTCTCGCAGCTCCTGTTCGGCAGCCCTTGCTGACACTTTGGTTCAGCAGAACTTTTTCCGGCAGGGCTGCGAGAACTCTCGCTGTGATTGGCTGGATGTTTAGTGGGCGGGGTTAATTTGGCGGAACCGGGAAGCGAGAATCCAATGTTTACTTCCCAACACCGGTGTTCCGGTTCTCGCCGTGACCATGTGACGATGTGATGTTTACATTTTGCACGAGCTCGGCACATGGATATTTCATAAAATATCGTAGCTAGCTGTGCGCCACCATGGCCAATTAGCTGTTGTGGACCTGCTGTCTACCCCTGAAGTCGACAGGAACAGGAAAGGATTGCTACAATTCCTCATCCTGTTAATGCATATATGTGCGCCTGACATCGCTGGTGACACTGTTTGCAGCAGTTGGCTGGCGGTAGAGATTTTACGATCTAAAAGCCACAAAATAGCATAAACTCTAATCAACATGGTGGCCTATGCACCACAGCGTGTCGCTGTTCGAATTTCGATGGAGCAGAGCTGAAAAGATTGCGCCATAAATGCAGAGCTGAACTTTATGCTGTAAGGGTTGTAACACAATCTGAACAGGCTCCTGACGCATGCTTTGATTACACGCTACAGAACAAGACCATGTCAGTGAGATTAGCTGATAGACAACGGTCGACACCATAATCATTCTGAACATGACGTACAGTACAGATAATATACAAACACATAGACACAAACAACTGATTCACTGATAGGCAGTCACCCTCTCTGCGGAGAGAAGTGCAAGACTAGGATAAAAGGCAACTGTCAACGGGGGTCTGGACTTCACTTCTTCTC
The DNA here is from genome assembly GCA_007210695.1 of Neogobius melanostomus. Lineage (NCBI taxonomy): Eukaryota > Metazoa > Chordata > Actinopteri > Gobiiformes > Gobiidae > Neogobius > Neogobius melanostomus. The sequence continues at coordinate 22,481 of VHKM01000897.1, forward strand.
TTTCTCTGAAGTCACCAGCTGGTTATACTGCTTTGTAACTAGGAACAACGGCAATAAAAGCCTTTTCTTGAGACGACTTCCATCTCCAGTGTTTGCTTTGGCCATATCCAAATAACGGTTCTCGCGTGATACAAAAGAACAAAGTCCTTACAATTGGTGCCGAACCCGGGATATCTTCCCGAGAATAATAATACATTTTTTCTTTCCTCATCAGCGCTTTGAACAAGACAACATGGCAATCTCCTAATTGGACAGGCCAACCAGTAGCAGACGTGGGAGCCGCAGCCTGAGGACGAGACCACTCAAAGGGGAAAGAGGCCTCAAAATAAGGTAAGCAGAAAACCTTTTCTCAATTTCTGCCACGCTCTGGCATGTTTATTTCCCTATATTTGAGTGGCCTCGCTCTTAAGGTTTGGTACTTCCCTATGTTTAAATTGTTGACATACACTGATCAAAGGCAAGAGAAAGTGGGAAAAAAGTTGTTTGCCGTTCCTTCTTACAAGGACTCTTTTAGATAAGTTAAATCCGCAGGGGTCAGAGGTGTACCATTATATTAAACCTGCGGCGACTGCTCAGAGGACCCGGTCAAGGATCGAAAAAAAGTCGTTAAAAATAGGGTGTGAAATCCGCAGGGGTCAGAGGTGTACCACTATATAAACTTGCGGCGACTGCTCAGAGGACCCGGTCAAGGATCGAAAAAAGTCGTTAAAAATAGGGTGTGAAATCCGCAGGGGTCAGAGGTGTACCACTATATAAACTTGAGGCGACTGGTCAGAGGACCCGGTCGAGGATCGAAAAAAAGTCGTTAAAAATAGGGTGTGAAATCCGCAGGGGTCAGAGGTGTACCACTATATAAACTTGCGGCGACTGGTCAGAGGACCCGGTCAAGGATGGAAAAAAAGTAGTTAAAAATGTTGTGAAATCCGCAGGGGTCAGAGAGTACCACTATAAAACTTGCTGATGATGATTGATTTTTTATTTCGAGCTACACACAACACAGGCAAAAAAGCCAAAAGAAATACAATAAAAGAGAAAATAATAATCAACACTCAAGCTCGAAAAGGAGTGGGAAGAAGACAAGCTTATTAACTCCCACCCCTGTTCATAAACTTAATAATAATGTGGTTGCTACAATAACACTGTTTAAGTTCTTATTATCTTACAAAACGATTAACAATTAAGTTGGTTACATATTAACAGATGCAACAATGCAGTATATTAAGTCAACATTCACAGTATGTTACACTTTATAACAATTGAATAATTTTTTTTTCCTATACCTATTTTATTACCATGTTGGTATTACTGTTATTCACCATCACCATTACAGCCCATATAAGATTACTCTTTATCAAAGTGTTTGAATAATACATGACATACTCCACATTTATTCATGAAGGGTACAGTAATCGCAGACTGATTGATGCTCATGATAACCAGATTAGTCTTAATGATATGTGTTAAAAAGGATTCGGGGCTCTTCTTTTTTCTTTCCTGTGTCTGGACCTGCTGCCAGAGGGGAGCAGCCCCCGAGCAACCGGACCATCATTTGTTAAGTGTCCTATGCTGTGCATTAAAAGAGACAAGATTTAGGAGTCTGCTGCCAGAAGAGGCTTTCCTCGAGCTGCCGGCCCCCACATGTCTGCCCTGTACTATGGGTTATGTTGAATGCGGAGTACATGGATATGTGCATGTTTTACTTCTAAGAATTTAATTCCTTTATATTACCATCAGCATCAATAGCAATACCGCGTTCTGAATCTATTAAGTTTGATTCTAAGAATAATATATAGATTGTTAGGTATTAATCCTGGGCTGTTAAAATAATGATGATAATAGCACAACAGCAATAGCAATAACAATGGCAATAACAATTACAATTACTCCACCTGGGCGGCACGGTAGTACAGCGGTTAGCGCTCGTCCTTCACAGCTAGAAGGTCCGGGTTCGATTCCCACCAAGGCCGGGGCCTTTCTGTGTGGAGTTTGCATGTTCTCCCCGTGTCTGCGTAGGTTTCCTCCGGGTACTCCGGCTTCCCCTACCACTAAAAACATGTACAATAGGCCAGGATGAATGACAGTGTGTTTGAGAGTGCGCATGGGGGACGACGGATGGAAATTAGCCCATGGCTACAATCCGGTGAGGCTTGTTCATTAACTTGCACTGTCCCTACCAAATAAATAAACCAACAACAACCTGATTAATTCTTATACTAATATGACACAGTACCATATTAATAGCTATCATTAATAAGAATGAAGAAAAAAGAAAAAAAAGAAAATGACAACAATTGTTTGGAAAAGGCTAAAAGTTAAATTCCTCAGCTCCTGAGGCCTGACCCTGGAGCTTTGAGGCAGGAATCCGAAGGAGCACATGCAGAATAAAGCTACAGGAAAAATGATAAGATTATAGTTATGACTAATCGGGGACCACAGGATGGTTTAGAATTAAGAGGGGGTATGTAGATAAACAGGGGGTGCCCACTATAGAACTAATATGACCTTAACAGAGGCATTAGTGAAAATCTGAAATATATATATATGAAAGGAGTATTTTGAAGTTGATTCTTTGTTTATTTATTTATTGGTTTATTTGGTCGGGACAGTGCATGTTAATGAACATGCATGTAAACACGCCACACCGGATTGTAGCCTTAGGCTAATTTCCATCCGTCGTCCCCATTCACACTCTCAAACACACTCTCATTCATCCTGGCCTATTGTACATGTTTTTAGTGGTAGGGGAAACCGGAGTACCCGGAGGAAACCTACGCAGACACGGGGAGAACATGCAAACTCCACACAGAAAGGCCCCGTCCAGGTGGGAATCGAACCAGGGACCTTCTAGCTGTGAAGCACGAGCGCTAACCGCTGTGCTACCGTGCCGCCCGTGTTGTGTGTGAAGCCAGTGACGTTGGTGTAAAAAAGAGGGGTGATGTGGTGAGAGTTATTCAGGATTCCTCTTAATAGGTTTGATGTTAATGATGAGGAGATGATGCTTGTATGGGGCCTCTTGTTAAAAAGTCATCTGCACAAATAAGCTAAATTCCATTGGCAAAAGTTTGTAGTACAACAGCGACACGCTGTGGTCAAATGGGTGTATAGGCCACCATGTTGATTAGAGTTTATGCTATTTTGTGGCTTTTAGATCGTAAAATCTCTACCGCCAGCCAACTGCTGCAAACAGTGTCACCAGCGATGTCAGGCGCACATATATGCATTAACAGGATAAGTAATTGTAGCAATCCTTTCCTGTTCCTGTCGACTTCAGGGGGAGACAGCAGGTCCACAACAGCTAATTGGCCATGGTGGCGCACAGCTAGCTACGATATTTTATGAAATATCCATGTGCTGAGCTCGCGCAAAATGTAAACATCACATCGTCACATGGTCACGGCGAGAACAGGAACACCGGTGCGGAAAACGGGAGACAACATGGATTGTTTTGAGGCGCCGCTCACGGCAGTAAAACACTTCGCTGAAGGATTACAAAGACACGCAAACGGCAAACAATTCCTGGCGAGAAACACGTGGACGTTTTGGGCAAGGACGAAGAGGAAAACACAAGAGCCTGGCTCTACCTGCGTGAAAGAAGCGAGTGATGAACAAAATAAGTGGTCAGGCTCGTGGACAGAGGGACACCAAGCTTGTAAACCTTAGACCCTTCATCAAACACCGGGAAACATCAACCAACATGTTCAATGAAGGTTCATGGATGGACAACGCCTGCACGACTGAGAGCCTACACAGACCACAGTCAACCAACATGATTTTACCGAGTGAAACGGAGGTAAACCTTTAACGTTAACGTTTTCTAACGTAATATACCAGCGGGAGATGTGTGCTAAACATGAAGTCAAGCTTCAAAATGTTTGCAATACCTTGACTGATACATTTTATAACAGTTTGAACTCAAATGGTTCGTTTTATTTCTGTAATTCCTTGATTGTTTTGGCTGAAAAAGGGGGCGTGGCAGTTCAACAGCACGTCTTGTGGAGAATGAAATGTCAGAGCCCAGACCAACTTTGTTCTCGTTCTTTTTGCCTCAAGTCTTGTGGAGAATGAACAGGCCTTAACTCCTGCTTCTTAAAAACTCACTGAGGTCGATCAGCCTCTAAACATAACGTTTCCTTTGCAGAGCTTCATTTAGCTTTTACTGAGTCAGAAGCTCCGATTCCAATCCAACAGCAAGATAAGAGGCTCTGTAGCTGTTCACTTTATACAGAATTATGATCACTTTATGCAGAATCATGATCACTTTATACAGAATCATGATCACTTTATACAGAATCATGATCACTTTATACAGAATCATGATCACTTTATACAGAATCATGATCACTTTATACAGAATCATGATCACTTTATACAGAATCATGATCACTTTATACAGAATCATGATCACTTTATACAGAATCATGATCACTTTATACAGAATCATGTTCACTTTATGCAGAATCATGATCACTTTATGCAGAATCATGATCACTTTATTCACTTTATACAGAATCATGATCACTTTATACAGAATCATGATCACTTTATACAGAATCATGATCACTTTATACAGAATCATGATCACTTTATCAGAATCATGATCACTTTATGCAGAATCATGATCACTTTATACAGAATCATGATCACTTTATGCAGAATTATGATCACTTTATGCAGAATCATGATCACTTTCTGCAGAATCATGATCACTTTATGCAGAATCATGATCACTTTATGCAGAATCATGATCACTTTATGCAGAATCATGATAACTTTATGCAGAATTATGATCACTTTATACAGAATCATGATCACTTTATGCAGAATCATGATCACTTTATGCAGAATCATGATCACTTTATGCAGAATCATGATCACTTTATGCAGAATCATGATAACTTTATGCAGAATTATGATCACTTTATACAGAATCATGATCACTTTATACAGAATCATGATCACTTTATACAGAATCATGATCACTTTATTCACTTTATACAGAATCATGATCACTTTATACAGAATCATGATCACTTTATTCACTTTATGCAGAATCATGATCACTTTATTCACTTTATACAGAATCATGATCACTTTATACAGAATTATGATCACTTTATACAGAATCATGATCACTTTATACAGAATCATGATCACTTTATACAGAATCATGTTCACTTTATGCAGAATCATGATCACTTTATACAGAATCATGATCACTTTATGCAGAATCATGATCACTTTATGCAGAATCATGATCACTTTATGCAGAATCATGATCACTTTATGCAGAATCATGATCACTTTATACAGAATCATGATCACTTTATGCAGAATCATGATCACTTTATACAGAATCATGATCACTTTATGCAGAATCATGATCACTTTATGCAGAATCATGATCACTTTATGCAGAATCATGATCACTTTATGCAGAATCATGATCACTTTCTGCAGAATCATGATCACTTTCTGCAGAATCATGATCACTTTATGCAGAATCATGATCACTTTATACAGAATCATGATCACTTTATGCAGAATCATGATCACTTTATGCAGAATCATGATCCATGTGCTGATGTTTTTTACAGGCCTTAAACATAAAGTAACAGACCAGATAAAATCTGCTGCTGTCGTTTTGTGAAGGGGATTAAACTGCTGCAATTATAAAACTGTTTAATGTAAAATGTCCATTTTAGCCTTTATATTACCCATGTTACCTTTTAATTTAACATTTAAAGCTAAAAAAAAAAACTGGTGAAACGACTATGATATCCAACAGCTCAATGTATGTATTTAAATATAAAATATATAATTAATATACTAATTATATAATATATAATGATATATGTTATATAAAAATATAATAATACAAAACGGCAGACTCGGCCCAGTATCGGCCCAGTATCGGCCCAGTATCGGCCAGCATGAAGATGGAACAATCTGCTGAGAAACCTTTAATGGACCTGATTTGGACTTGACTTTATTAGTTTGATAAATGTTTATATTCGTAGGTTTCCTCCGGGTACTCCGGTTTCCCCTACCACTAAAAACATGTGCAATAGGTGAATCCTCCAGCCAGGTGATTCTGACCATCAACCTGGCTCCACATCATGGAGATGGGTCCCCGGGCGCGGCACTGCCGTCGACCACTGCTCCTTACAGGTTGCCTCAGCGGCATCGAAGGATGGGTTAAATGCAGAGGACAAATTTCCCTACGGGGACAATAAAGTATACAAATACAAAATACAAAAAATTCCCCTTTGACGTGTTGCTGTGTGTCTATAGTTTTATTAATGTTCCTAAGGCTCTGTGTGGACAGTGTTCTCACCCGGGGCCCTGTCAGTCCTGGGGGCCCGAGGCCGCCCTCCACACCCCGGATGCCCTGGAACCACAGCAGAGTTAAACATGTTTTTAAAGTCAGTGTTGATCTGAGGAGCCTCACCTTTGGTCCAGGGGGCCCTTCCTCTCCTTTGGGCCCCGGAGGCCCCTGAGCGCCCTGTTTTCCAGGCGGCCCTGGGTCCCCCTTCTCGCCGCGGGCCCCTGGGGGCCCCTGTCAGTGACAGAGTCATTAATATCATTATTAACCAGTAAAACCTTTTCTACAGTGAATAAAAACCGTCACTCACAGCTTTGCCCTGCACCGTGAGCCCCTGGGGCCCCCTGCTGCCCACGGAGCCCAGGCCCCCCTCCAGGCCGGGGCCCCCACAGGCCCCACCTCCCCCTGGAACAAAAGGAACATCTCGTTAGAATCACATCGTTAACACAGCGCTCACTGTAAACGCAGTCAGGATTTAAGCACATCATCTTCAGCTCAATATCATCACTTTACACCATCGTGATCTGATACTGTGAGGGGCCCTGACCCTCCTGCTGTGAGGAGCACTGACCCTCCTGCTGTGAGGAGCCCTGACCCTCCTGCTGTGAGGAGCACTGACCCTCCTGCTGTGAGGGCCATGACCCTCCTGCTGTGAGGAGCCCTGACCCTCCTGCTGTGAGGAGCACTGACCCTCCTGCTGTGAGGAGCCCTGACCCTCCTGCTGTGAGGAGCACTGACCCTCCTGCTGTGAGGAGCCCTGACCCTCCTGCTGTGAGGAGCACTGACCCTCCTGCTGTGAGGAGCCCTGACCCTCCTGCTGTGAGGAGCACTGACCCTCCTGCTGTGAGGAGCACTGACCCTCCTGCTGTGAGGGTCCTGACCCTCCTGCTGTGAGGGGTCCTGACCCTCCTGCTGTGAGGGTCCTGACCCCCCTGCTGTGAGGTGACTAACTGCCAGTGTGTGGTGCTAACCTTCTCTCCGGGCTCGCCCTTGTCTCCTTTCTCACCGCGAGGACCAGGCCGTCCCTGAATAAACAGAGTTTAAAGTGGTTTAAGGAAAACAAAGTCAGTGATTTGAAGTTCATCACAAAGTCCTGATCTCAGTCCAGGTTAAAAGTATCAGAGCTGAAAAGGCATAGGCACACAAGGCGGCCTACAACCAGTTCTGTTTGGAGGAATGAACCAAAACTCATCCAACTATTGTGAGAAGTTTGTGGAAGGAAAAACAAAAAATAGAGTTTAAAGGCAATGCTATAAATAATAATGACGTGTGTAAATCTCTCTTTCTTCTGACATTTAGCGAATAGGAATAATTTTAAAAGTTAATTCTCTCATGTCAGACAGTGAGAAAAAAATGCAAATGTGTCTTTTTATAAACTGTATGTAAAACTCTGGGGCCTTACGTTGGGTCCTGGGGGCCCCGGGGAGCCAGGGGCGTCTGAGGAGCAGCTGCAGGAGAAGGGCTGAGCGGGACAACTCTCCTCATCCCTCTGAGGAACAAGAAACGAGTGTCAGACTGACGGGACTAAACTGTAATGAGTGTCAGACTGACGGGGCTAAACTGTAAATGAGTGTCAGACTGACGGGGCTAAACTGTAAACGAGTGTCAGACTGACGGGGCTAAACTGTAAACGAGTGTCAGACTGACGGGGCTAAACTGTAAACGAGTGTCAGACTGACGGGGCTAAACTGTAAACGAGTGTCAGACTGACGGCTAAACTGTAAATGAGTGTCAGACTGACGGGGCTAAACTGTAAACGAGTGTCAGACTGACGGGACTAAACTGTAAATGAGTGTCAGACTGACGGGGCTAAACTGTAAATGAGTGTCAGACTGACGGTGACTAAACTGTAAATGAGTGTCAGACTGACGGGGCTAAACTGTAATGAGTGTCAGACTGACGGGTAAATGTAAGGTGTCAGACTGACGGTGACTAAACTGTAAACGAGTGTCAGACTGACGGGACTAAACTGTAAACGAGTGTCAGACTGACGGGACTAAACTGTAAATGAGTGTCAGACTGACGGGCTAAACTGTAAATGAGTGTCAGACTGACGGGGCTAAACTGTAAATGAGTGTCAGACTGACGGGGCTAAACTGTAAATGAGTGTCAGACTGACGGGGCTAAACTGTAAACGAGTGTCAGACTGACGGGGGCTAAACTGTAAATGAGTGTCAGACTGACGGGCTAAACTGTAAATGAGTGTCAGACTGACGGGACTAAACTGTAAAAAGTGTCAGACTGACGGGCTAAACTGTAATGAGTGTCAGACTGACGGGGCTAAACTGTAAATGAGTGTCAGACTGACGGGGCTAAACTGTAAATGAGTGTCAGACTGACGGGCTAAAATGGTTAAACTGTAAATGAGTGTCAGACTGACGGGCTAAACTGTAAATGAGTGTCAGACTGACGGGGCTAAACTGTAAATGAGTGTCAGACTGACAAAGTAAAGAGTGTCAACTGACGGGGCTAAACTGTAAATGAGTGTCAGACTGACGGGGCTAAACTGTAAACGAGTGTCAGACTGACGGGGCTAAACTGTAAATGAGTGTGCTGCGGGTTGAAAGAGTGTCAGACTGACGGCGTGACCTAAAACTGTAAACGAGTGTCAGACTGACGGGCTAAACTGTAAATGAGTGTCAGACTGACGGGGCTAAACTGTAAATGAGTGTCAGACTGACGGGACTAAACTGTAAATGAGTGTCAGACTGACGGGGCTAAACTGTAAATGAGTGTCAGACTGACGGGGCTAAACTGTAAATGAGTGTCAGACTGACGGGACTAAACTGTAAAGAGTGTCAGACTGACGGGGCTAAACTGTAAATGAGTGTCAGACTGACGGGGCTAAACTGTAAATGAGTGTCAGACTGACGGGGCTAAACTGTAAATGAGTGTCAGACTGACGGGCTAAACTGTAAATGAGTGTCAGACTGACGGGGCTAAACTGTAAATGAGTGTCAGACTGACGGGGCTAAACTGTAAATGAGTGTCAGACTGACGGGGCTAAACTGTAAATGAGTGTCAGACTGACGGGGCTAAACTGTAAATGAGTGTCAGACTGACGGGGCTAAACTGTAAATGAGTGTCAGACTGACGGTGACTAAACTGTAAACGAGTGTCAGACTGACGGGGCTAAACTGTAAACGAGTGTCAGACTGACGGGACTAAACTGTAAACGAGTGTCAGACTGACGGGACTAAACTGTAAACGAGTGTCAGACTGACGGGGACTAAACTGTAAACGAGTGTCAGACTGACGGGACTAAACTGTAAACGAGTGTCAGGACTGACGGTTGACTAAACTGTAAACGAGTGTCAGACTGACGGGACTAAACTGTAAACGAGTGTCAGACTGACGGGACTAAACTGTAAAGAGTGTCAGACTGACGGGACTAAACTGTAAACGAGTGTCAGACTGACGGGACTAAACTGTAAACGAGTGTCAGACTGACGGGACTAACTGTAAATGAGTGTCAGACTGACGGGACTAAACTGTAAACGAGTGTCAGACTGACGGTGGACTAAACTGTAAACGAGTGTCAGGACTGACGGTGACTAAACTGTAAACGAGTGTCAGACTGACGGTGACTAAACTGTAAATGAGTGTCAGACTGACGGGACTAAACTGTAAATGAGTGTCAGACTGACGGGGCTAAACTGTAAATGAGTGTCAGACTGACGGGACTAAACTGTAAATGAGTGTCAGGGCACTGACGGGGACTAACTGTAACGAGTGTCAGACGCTGACGGTGACTAAACTGTAAACGAGTGTCAGACTGCGGTGACTAAACTGTAAACGAGTGTCAGACTGACGGGACTAAACTGTAAATGAGTGTCAGACTGACGGTGACTAAACTGTAAACGAGTGTCAGGACTGACGGGACTAAACTGTAAATGAGTGTCAGACTGACGGGACTAAACTGTAAACGAGTGTCAGACTGATGGTGACTAAACTGTAAATGAGTGTCAGACTGACGGTGACTAAACTGTAAACGAGTGTCAGACTGACGGGACTAAACTGTAAATGAGTGTCAGACTGACGGTGACTAAACTGTAAATGAGTGTCAGACTGACGGGACTAAACTGTAAATGAGTGTCAGACTGACGGTGACTAAACTGTAAACGAGTGTCAGACTGACGGGGCTAAACTGTAAATGAGTGTCAGACTGACGGTGACTAAACTGTAAACGAGTGTCAGACTGACGGGGCTAAACTGTAAACGAGTGTCAGACTTGACGGGGCTAAACTGTAAATGAGTGTCAGACTGACGGTGACTAAACTGTAAATGAGTGTCAGACTGACAGTGACTAAACTGTAAACAGTGTCAGACTGACGGGGCTAAACTGTAAATGAGTGTCAGACTGACGGGCTAAACTGTAACGAGTGTCAGACTGACGGGACTAAACTGTAAACGAGTGTCAGACTGACGGGGCTAAACTGTAAACGAGTGTCAGACTGACGGGACTAAACTGTAAATGAGTGTCAGACTGACGGGGCTAAACTGTAACGAGTGTCAGACTGACGGACTAAACTGAACGAGTGTCAGACTGACGGGACTAAACTGTAAATGAGTGTCAGACTGACGGACTAAACTGTAAATGAGTGTCAGACTGACGGTGACTAAACTGTAAATGAGTGTCAGACTGACGGGACTAAACTGTAAATGAGTGTCAGACTGACGGGACTAAACTGTAAATGAGTGTCGATGCGGCTAACTGTAATGGTGTCGATGACGGACTAAATGTAATGATGCAGGACTGACGGGGTTAAACTGTAAATGAGTGTCAGACTGACGGGACTAAACTGTAAATGAGTGTCAGACTGACGGGACTAAACTGTAAATGAGTGTCAGACTGACGGTGACTAAACTGTAAACGAGTGTCAGACTGACGGGGTAAACTGTAAATGAGTGTCAGACTGACGGGGCTAAACTGTAAATGAGTGTCAGACTGACGGGGCTAAACTGTAAACGAGTGTCAGACTGACGGTGACTAAACTGTAAACGAGTGTCAGACTGACGGGGCTAAACTGTAAACGAGTGTCAGACTGACGGGACTAAACTGTAAATGAGTGTCAGACTGACGGGGCTAAACTGTAAATGAGTGTCAGACTGACGGGGCTAAACTGTAAATGAGTGTCAGACTGACCGTGGCCGGCAGTTCGCAGCAGGTGTCCTCTGACGTCCACGTGGTGTTACAGATGATCTCAAAGGTCTGCAGCTGAAACTGGACACAGACAGAGGAGATCTTAGAGTTTATGTCCAACAACACACTGGGGCGTGGCGTGAAGAGCAGAGTGAGTGTGAAGAGCAGAGTGAGTGTGAAGAGCAGAGTGAAGGTCTCGTACCGGGGCTGATCCGCTGCGGGGGCCTCTGGTGCGCCTGAGTTTCCCCAGGATCTCGAAGCCGTTTATGGGCAGAGCTCCCAGAGGTCGAGCCGCTCTCTCCCCCACACGCTCACAGTCCACGGCCAGCGCCACACTCACCTGACTGACCGACAGGTGCACCTGCAACACACAGACCACTGCACCTGACTGACCGACAGGTGCACCTGCAACACATAGACCACTGCACCTGACTGACCGACAGGTGCACCTGCAACACACAGACCACTGCACCTGACTGACCGACAGGTGCACCTGCAACACACAGACCACTGCACCTGACTGACAGGTTTAAGCCTAAGTCAGTTTGTAGAAAGTGTTTCTGTTCAAGATTCAAAGATTCAAACATGCTAATGCTAACTAGATGATGCTCCGCCCCTGACTTGGGTCACAAATTATACAAACATTTTTACCGCACAAACTCAGCACCATCTGCGTTACAGCGACATCAGACTCATTTTCCTTTGTGGAATAATTTTATGACAAACACTGAAGCCGATCAAGTGAAGGATTAACTCAGCAGCTCTGGTTTCACTGACAATGGAGCAGCCGCTGGAGACGGGTCAGTGACAAATACCACCAGAGTAGAAAGTTCAATACATTGAGTTACACAGTATATTGAAAGTTTGAAAAGTAATTATTACCCTGCTGAAGTTGGGCAGTACATGGAAATAAGAAATGGAGCAGATACACTACAATGCTTTTATTTGGTTAAGAATGTAATCTGTGTTTTAAAGTTTACAGAGCTACAGCGATCCTTCGATTACAAAGTACAAACTCTCTCACTTTTCCCTCACAAATCTGGATTGTTCATATTGGTCATTGATATTTACAACTTGTCTTTACCGTCACGACTTTATGTCCCCTTTTCTCTTCGTAAAGCGACCGTGGCCACATCCTAAAGTCTGAACTCAGATCCAGCGCTGTCCATTCATGAGACTTCGGGCTCATTTACCGAGCGTTTGCTCATGTGCAGAAGTGGATCAGCAGCAGAATCATTCTTATTCTCGTTACATATCAGACTTTGGCCCTAATACTGTAATACTGTAACACTGTAATACTGTAATACTGTAACACTGTGACACTGTGACACTGTAATACTGTAATACTGTAACACTGTAACACTGTAATACTGTAACACTGTAATACTGTAATACTGTAATACTGTGACACTGTGACACTATGACACTGTGATACTGTGATACTGTAATACTGTGACACTGTGACACTGTAATACTGGTGACACTGTGACACTATGACACTGTGACACTGTAATACTGTAATACTGTAATACTGTAACACTGTAATACTGTAACACTGTAATACTGTAATACTGTAACATTGTAATACTGTAACACTGTAATACTGTAATACTGTGACACTGTAACACTGTAATACTGTAACACTGTAATACTGTAACACTGTAATACTATGATACTGTAATACTGTAATACTGTAACACTGTGATACTGTAATTACTGTGATGCTGTAATACTGTAATACTGTCAAATACTGTGATGCTGTTAATACTGTAACACTGTAATACTATGATACTGTAATACTGTAATACTGTAACACTGTGATACTGTAATACTGTAATCACTGTATACTGTAATACTGTGATACTGTAATTACTGTATACTGTAATACTGTAAACTGTTACTACTGTGACACTGTAATACTGTAACACTGTGATACTGTAATACTGTAACACTGTAATACTGATGATACTGTAATACTGTAATACTGTAATACTGTGTACTTATACTGTGATACTGTAATACTGTATACTGTATACTGTATACTGTAACACTGTAATACTATGATACTGTAATACTGTAACACTGTGTACTGTAATACTGTAATACTGTAATACTGTGATACTGTATACTGTGATACTGTAATACTGTGAATACTTGATACTAATACTGTAACACTGTAATACTATGTATACATGTATACTGTTGATACTGTAATACTGTGAATGATACTGTAATACTATACTGTATACTGTTGATGCTTGTAATACTATGATACTGTATACTGAATATGTAATACTATGATACTGTAATACTGTTAAACTGTATGTACTGTATACTGTGAACTGTAATACTGTAATACTGTGAACTGTAATACTATGCGATACACTGTAATACTGTAATACTGTGACACTGTAATACTGTGATACTGTAATACTGTAATACTGTAACACTGTAATACTGTGACACTGTAATACTTGATACTGTAATACTGTAATACTGTGATACTGTAATCTGTGATACTGTAATACTGTATACTGTTGATACTGTTAATACTGTAATACTGTTGTATACTGATGTATGCTGTAATGCTGTTAATATGTATATGTATACTGTATTTACTGTAATACTGTATTACTGTAATACTGTGATACTGTGATACTGATACTGTAATACTGTAATACTGTAATACTGTAATACTTGATACTTAACACACACTATAGTAAATAGGCTCACGAGTAGATCCTCAGATGTTTGAGCGTTACCTTGTGGAAGCTGCCGTAGAGAACAGTCTGTGAACCTGTGGCTGGTCGAAGGTCAAGCTCCTGCACCTCTCCTCTGTAATCCAGGCTGAAGTAGGTCAGACGCTTCGCCGACGCTGCCACACAAACAACAGTCAGATGCCCTCCCGTCCTCCTGAGACACTCACATGTCTTTAACCCCACCTTAACCACTTTTACTCAAATATATAAAAGCTTCTTGACTGGAGCTCACGGGCCAGGGGAACGCCACATTTGAAAGCTAAGACCCACACACCTCATCTAAGCTTCTTCCTTGTTTTTGTTATCACATTTTCGTTGCTTTTTTGTTTTGTTTTGGCCACATTTGTTTTGTTTGTGTGTGATGTAACTGTGATCAAGCCACAAAAATATGACCGAAACATGTCAAAAAAGCAACAGAAGCAAAAAGGACAGAAACGTGACTATCAAAATAATTAGATTTGGGTAAAGCCGAACTGTAAAGTACAATGGCGTTAATTGGAATTTAAAAAAACGATAATAAGGCAAAAAGACCCATCAGGACGAAGGGCTGACCTGACACCGAACAATACAAACCTGAAGAGCTGTTATCTTTATGTGAAAGCCAAATAAACTGAGGACTTATTTCTGGAAGACTGTTTGCAGTGCGGTCAAACGTTTAAAAATAAAGAAGGTAAAGTCTTCTCACGGTCGAGGACGAGCCCCATCTTCGGCTGAAAGTCTTCGTCTGTGATCTGCCACAGAGCGAACGGCTCCCGCGGCGTCTCCGGACGACACGGAACAACCGCTCACTGTGTGCTCCGGAGACAGACCGAGGGTGGATCAGTCTGTGGAGAGAAGACTGTACTGAAGACTGTGCTGAAGAGAGAAGACTGTGCTGAAGAGAGAAGACTGTGCTGAAGACTGTACTGAAGACTAGAGAAAACAACACGCTTAATGTGTGCTCGGAGACAGACCGAGGGTGGATCAGTCTGCGGAGAGAAGACTGTACTGAAGACTGTGCTGAAGACTGTGTGAAGAGAGAAGACTGTGCTGAAGACTGTATGAAGACTGTGCTGAAGACTGTACTGAAGACTGTGCTGAAGACTGTGCTGAAGAGAGAAGACTGTGCTGAAGACTGTGCTGAAGAGAGAAGACTGTGCTGAAGACTGGAGACCAATACTCTATTCATTTTTAATTAAACTGGACTAAAATGGACTATTACTATTACTTTCAGCTCAGACATGTTTCAGCAGCACATCGGTTCCCGGGTGTTTTGACGGAGTATGTCCCCGTGCAGACTCGTACCTGGAGTCCTGGGTCGTGGTCTTGGTGTTATGACAGTGTTTGTAGCTGGTGTCCTGGGTCATGGTCTTGGTGTATGACAGTGTTTGTAGCTGGAGTCCTGGGTCGTGGTCGTGGTGTATGACAGTGTGTACCTGGTGTCGGTTATGTTTGGTGTTTGACAGTGTTGTAGGTGTCTGGGTCGTGGTCTTGTGTTATGACAGTGTTTGTAGCTGGTGTCCTGGGTCATGGTCTGGTGTTATGACAGTGTTGTACCTGGTGTCCTGGGTCATGGTCTTGTGTTATGACAGTGTTTGTACTGGTCCTGGGTCATGGTCTTGGTGTTATGACAGTGTTTGTACCTGGTGTCCTGGTCGTGGTCTTGGTGTTATGACAGTGTTTGTAGCTGGTGTCCTGGGTCGTGGTCTTGGTGTTATGACAGTGTTTGAGCTGGTGTCCTGGGTCGTGGTCTTGGTGTTATGACAGTGTTTGTACCTGGTGTCCTGGGTCGTGTCTTGGTGTTTATGACAGTGTTTGTAGCTGGTGTCCTGGGTCGTGGTCTTGGTGTTATGACAGTGTTTGTACCTGGTGTCCTGGGTCGTGGTCTTGGTGTTATGACAGTGTTTGTAGCTGGTGTCCTGGGTCGTGGTCTTGGTGTTATGACAGTGTTTGTAGCTGGTGTCCTGGTCGTGATCTTGGTGTTATGACAGTGTTTGTAGCTGGTGTCCTGGGTCGTGATCTTGGTGTTATGACAGTGTTTGTAGCTGGGTTGTCCTGGGTCGTGGTCTTGGTGTTATGACAGTGTTTGTAGCTGGTGTCCTGGGTCGTGGTCTTGGTGTTATGACAGTGTTTTGTACCTGGTGTCCTGGGTCGTGGTCTGGTGTTATGACAGTGTTTGTAGCTGGTGTCCTGGGTCGTGGTCTTGGTGTTATGACAGTGTTTGTAGCTGGTGTCCTGGGTCGTGATCTTGGTGTTATGACAGTGTTTGTAGCTGGTGTCCTGGGTCGTGATCTTGGTGTTATGACAGTGTTTGTACTGGTGTCCTGGGTCATGGTTTGGTGTTATGACAGTATTGTACCTGGTGTCCTGGGCCTGGGGGGAGGGGTTACCTGGTGTCCTGGGTCAGCTGGGCGTCCCTGAACAGCGTGTATGTGGGGAGAGTGTTGAAGACGAAGGGTTCAGCGTAAACTCCCTCCACAGAAGAGTGAGAGCTCGGAGTGAGGCCGAACGCCTCCATCATGTCGAAGCCTGGAACCAGCATTTACAGGTTATTACATGGATATTACATGCTTATTACATGGTTATTACATGGTTATTAACGAGGAGAGGCGTTACCTTTGACGATCTTGTTCCTGATGGTGAGCTCCGGACACACTGCAACACAAGGGGGCAGTGTTGAGGAGGATTGTTACTGGACATCACAGATCTGAAATAAAACTCATTTCTGCCTCTTTGTAAATGACTTTGGCTGAAAGGGAAGATGGCTGAAAGGGAAGATGGCCTAAAGGGAAGACGGCCTAAAGGGAAGATGGCCTAAAGGAAGATGGCCTAAAGGGAAGACGGCCTAAAGGGAAGATGGCGGCAGTTTGTAGGTCCTCTGTAGAGTTTGATTGTAGATCTGTGGATGTGCAGAACAACGTCCTTTTGTTGGCAGGACTGAAATTTGTGATTTTTGTAAACATGAAATGTTTTTCTTTAACAATGTTGTTATATGTAAAGTTAACGCGGACAATAGGTTGCGTTCATGTTTTAGGATTCTATTTCAGTTGGAGGGCAGGTGCCAATACAACTCTATGGAGCAAAACAGTTTTTGAAGGAAATTTCCAAAATGAAAATGTCCAAATGTTTTCCCTGATCATCACTTAATAGTGATTTGATTCACAAACCCGCCATATATATTTTTATGGCTGAAAGTCCTTTCTACCAGCCAAATCACAAATATGTTTTTGAATATTATCTCCACTTCTGGACACCTTTGTGAGGAAATAATTAGACCATAGTTCATATGAGCTGAGAGAGAGGACTTCGAACTTTGTGACAGTTTTTCTTTCATGTGATTTGGCTCAAGAATTACAGAGAAATGAGCAATTAAATAATAGTAGTAATCTGCATTTTGAGCGTTACCATGGTTACCGCAATGGAATTTTCAGGTGACCTCCACCTCAATTTTAAACTATGGGCTCTTAGAATGTTGTGATGTCACGTGAACGCTACCTATTGTAACTGTGCAATTTAGGAATTTGTAAAGTGTTATATTGTATGTAAACATGAGTTGTTGTATCACTGTATCCGGAATGTAAATTCATTTTGAATATGGGGGGTAGGTACTTATAAGCTTTCTTGCTTCTGCCTACTCCTTTTGAGTTTTTTTGTGTTAGTTTATTTATTTTTTGCACTGTAATAATATTCATGTAAATCACTCAAATAAACCCAATCAATCAATCAAATGTAGGGATGCACTGATACCACTTTTACTGAAACTGATACGAGTACAAGGCATTTTCCTCAAACAGACTTTTAAAGTTTATAGACTGTGGTATTGAATATATGCTTTTATTGTATTTATTTTTCATTCAATACCATTTTTTCATTTTGTCTGCATATAATTCCGTATTATCAGTTGTCTTCCGAAGGCCGTAATGTGTCATTTCTTGGGTCTCACTTTGTTGATTTATAAATGTGTTTAATGTTCAACTGAGCAGAACAGTCCAACGTTACTCAAAGCCTGAGCTGTTTTTATTTATTTATTTATTTTAATATAGATTTGGTTATTGGTTACTTATTACTATTACTGACTGGCTCTTTTTCTGCCTTAGCCTTAACATACAGCTTCTGTGTGATGTTTCTGTAGTGTGTTGTGTTAGTACGTATCAGCCGTCCATATGGTATGTGCTGTTGTCTCTTATTTAGCATTTTCTGTATTGCTTTGTTAGTCCGCTGGGTTAGTTTTACACACGAATTAACCCTCTGGACACTAAAGCCGCTATGTCTCCAGAGCCGTTAGGAACGCTAGTTAGCACCATGTAACAGTGCAGATCAGGCTGTGATTTTAGGCTTCATTTAGCTTTGTTAGTCTGGTTTAATCCAGCTCAGACTTCTGTCGTCTGTGATAAAGTTCAGTGGATATTGTATTTTCAGCTGTGATTTTGCTCTGCTCAACTGCGAGGATCCGGCCGCAGTGTATCAGTATGCTGTGTCGACAACATAATGAGAACAGTTAAAGTACAGAGGGAGTGGTATCGGAGTCGATGCCCGTTTATGGTATCGGTTCATCCTTTTAAAAATTGGGGCTGCATTGGTCGAGTTCTTATTTGACAATGGACCATTGAGTAGAGGTGCCATTAGTCCAACATAACCTTTATTTGCTGACTAAAGACATGTGGTACTGGGTCGCCCTAAAAAGATTAAAGTGCTTGCTTATCAGAATTCTGTTCCTGATTTTGAGTAGGTTTTCGCTCTTATTTCGCACTAGAAAGATTACCTTGTCTTTGACTTTTGTTTCAATTTCAAGGGTTTTGTTTTTTTAACTGCACACATAGCTCTTATTTGAAGCAAATAAATGTTTGTTCCATTTGCTCTAATTTCAAGACACATGTCTTAAAAGTTTAATTCAAGCGATTTCAAACCATCAAAGAGGAGAGGCTCAGATATCCCGTCAGTGTAAGTTTAGAGTCACCCTTTCGTTATGAGCGGGGAAGGTTCTCTGGCTGACGGATCTTGGCCGGAGCCGCCGCTGGAGGAAGAATTACAAAACATATTACTAGGATGTGTCTTTACTCGAGTAGTGTGTGTTTTTTACTCTACTCATTCTAAAAGATACAGTGACACTTTCTGCTTCCACTACATTTCTCTAAAGGCCTGTAATGAACACTCTATTGAACAGCAGGTTGGCGAGTGTGCGATGTTCCTTACACGCTGAAGGAACAGATTTGGGCTGATACTTTGATACATTCAGTTATTTTACACAAATATCAGAACGTAAAGGAAACTGATGGCGGTGGAGGATGGGCGGCGGCGCCCTCTGCTGGGCCCAGCGGACCATGAGACAGCACGCTGATGCGATACAAGAGTGAGAGGTGAGTCGAGAAACAGTGATGGAGCGAGATGCGTCCACTTCTTGTTCCTGACTCGCCATCTGAGGAAGGGAAACACAAAAGATGAGGAGGAACACAAACGATGATGGAGGAAACAAAACGACCTGAGGAAGAACACAACGCTGAGGAGGAAACACAAACGACTGAGGAGAACACAACACGACTGGGAGCAACAAAACGACTGAGGAGGCAACACAAACGACTGAGGAGGAAACACAAACGACTGAAGAGGAAACACAAACGCTCTGAGGAGGAAACACAACGACTGAGGAGGAAACACAACGGACTGGGGGACACAGCCGATCTGAAGAGGAAACACAAACGATGAGGAAGAACACAAACGAGCTGAGGAGAACACGGACATGAGAGAACACAACAACTGAGGAAAGAATCACAAGATGGAGGAGGAACACAAACGGACTGAGGGAAACACAACGATGAGCGGGATACCACAAAGGACTGAGGAGGAAACACAAACGGACTGAGGAGGAACACACTGAAGAGGGACCAAACGACTCTGAGAGGAACAACAACACGACTGAGGGACGGAAACCAAAACGACTGAGAGGGAAAACCAAAGAGCTGTAGGAGAAACCAACGTGAGGAGAACACAACGACCTGGGAGGAAACCACAACCGAACTAGAGGACGGAAAACACACAACGATGAGGGGAAACAAGGACTGAGGAGGAAACACAAACGACCTGAGGAGGAAACAAACACTGAGGAAACACAAACGGACTTGAGGAAGAACACAAACACTGATGGAGAAACACCAACGACTGGGGAGGAAACACAAACGAACTGACGGAGGGAAACACAAACGACTGGGAGGAACACAACGACTGAGGAGGAAACAAACGACTGAGGAGGAACACAACGATGAGGAGTAAAGCACAAACGATTGAAGAGGAAAACAAATCTGAGTAAGATAAAAAGACTGGGAGGAAACACAACGATCTGAGGAGGAAACCACAAACGAGCTGAGGAGGACAACACGACTGGGATGGAACACAACGACTGAAGAGGGACACAAACGCTCTGAAGAGGAAACACAAACGAGCTGAGAGTAAACACAAACGAATGGGAGGACAGCAAACGACTGAGGAGGAACACAACGATTGAGGGGAAACCAAACGACTGAGGAGAACAACGACTGAAAGAGGGAAACCAAACGGCACCTGGGAAGAACACAACCACGGACTGAGTAGGAACAAACGAACTGAGGAGGAAACAACAAACGACTGAGGAGGAAAACACTACGGGAATGAGGAGGAACACAAACGATGAGCGGAAAGAAACAGCAAAACGACTGCAGGAGGAACACAAAAACTGAGGGAGGAACCAATATGTAGGAGGAAACACAAACATGGGACTGAGGAGGAACACAAGACCTGAGAAGAACACAATACGACTGAGGAGGAAACCAAGCGACTGAGGAGGATACACAACGGAGTGAGGAGAAACCACACGACTGAGGAAGAGAACACAATACGACTGAGGAGGAAACACAAACGACTGAGGAGCGGAAACACAAACGACTGAGGGGAGGAACACAAACGATGAGGGAGGAACACAACGAGTCTGAGGAGGGAGAACACAAACGACTGAAGGAGGAAACACAAACAACTGTGAGGATCAGGACACAAACGACTCCTGAGGAGGAACAACGACTGAGGAAGAACACAAACGGTGGGGGTCCAGGATGGAAACACAACGACTGGGAGAACACAAAGGACTGAGGAAGAACCACAACGACTCTGAGGAGGGAGGAAAACACAACGGACTCTGAGGAGGAACACAAACGACGAGGAGAAAACAACGACTGAGGAGAACACAAGATGAGAAGACACACAAACGACCTGAGGAGAAACACAAACGACTGAGGGGACACAACTGGCTTTGAGGAGGAACAATAACGATGAGGGGACACAAACGATCTGAGAAGAACACACACGACTGAGAGGTACCAGGACTGAGGAAGAACACAAACGATTGAGGAGGACACAAAGACGATTTCTGAAGAGGAAACACAAAACGATGAGGAGGAACACAACGGATGAGGGGAATACACAAACGACTTGGGAGGTAACACAAACTACTGAGGAAGAAACACAAAGACTCTGAGGAGGAACACACAAACGAGCTGAGGAAGAAACACAAACGGACTTCGAGGATTGAAAACACAAACGACTTGAGGAGAAACAGCAAAGAGCTGAGGAAGAAAACAAAACGGACTGAGGAGGACACAAACGGACCTGAGGACGGAAACACAAACGACTTAGGAGGAACACCGAAACGACATGAGGAGGAACACAAACGGATTGGGAAGAACACAAAGAATGTAGGAGGGAACACAAACAACTGAGAGGGAAACAAAAACTGAAGAGGAACACAACGACTGAGAGGAAACACAAATGATGGTGAGAAACACAAACGACTGAGGAAGAACCAAACGACTGAGAGGAACACAAACGAACTGAGGGGAAACACAAACGACTGAGGAGGAACAAAAAGCGAGCTGAGGAGGAAACTACAAACGACTGAGTGGAGAAACACAAACGACTGAGGGGAAACATCAAAATTGAAGAGGAAACACATATGAGCTGAGGGGAAACAACCAACGATAGGAGGAAACACGACTGAAGATAGGAAACACATGATGAGAAAACACAACGATGGGGAGGAACACAAGCGGACTTGAGGGAGAAACACAAACGACTTGTAGGAGGACACAAAGACTGAGGGGAAACAACCGACTGAGGAGAAACACAAACAGACTGAGGAGGGAACCCAAAACGACTGAGGAGGAACAACGACTGAGGAGAAAACAAACGACTGAGGAGTTAAACACAACGCTGGGAGGAAACACAAAAAATGAGGAGGAAACACAACGGCTGAGGACGAACACAAACGATCTTAATGAGGAAGAAAACGGACTTGGGAGGAAACACAACGGACTCTGGGAAGAACAACGAGTCTGAGGAAGAACACAAACGACTGGAGACCTGATGGAGGAAACAACGACTGGGGAGAACACAACGACTGAGGAAGAAACACCAACGACTCTGAGGAAGAACACAACGAACTGAGAGGAACACACCACGACTGAAGAGGACCAAAGACTGAGGAGGAAACACAAACGACCTGAGGGGAACACAAACGACGTCTGGAGGAGGAAACACAAACGATTGAGGAGACACACAAACGATTGAGGAAGAACACAAAGACTGAGAGAGGAACACAAACGACTGAGGAGGAACACAACGACTGAGGAAAAACACACGACGTGAGAAGACACAAACGAATGAGGAAGAAACACCACGACTGGGAGGAACACTAAAAGATGAGGAGGACAACCCACGATGAGGGATGGGAAACACAACGACTGAGGAGGAACACACACTGAGGAAGGAAACCAAACGACGAAGAAGGAACACAAAGACTGAGGAGGAAACAAACGGACTGAGGAGAAACACAACGACTGATGAGGAGGGAAACCAACGATGGGAGGTACCAACGATCTGGGAGATACCACAAACGACTGGAGGAAAACACAACACGAAATGAAGAGGAAACACAGAGACCTGAGGAGGAAACACAAACGATCTGAGGACGACAGAACACAACGACTCTGAGGAGGAACACAAACACTGAGAAGGAAACACAAAGACTGGGAGGAAACACGAACGTACTGAGGAGGACACAAACGACTCTGTAGGGAGGAACACAAAGACTGAGGGCGGAACACGAACGGATTAGGAAGAAACACAAACGACCTGAAGAGGAAACACAAACGACTCTGACGGATGGAAACACAAACGACATGAGGAAGAAACACAACGACTGAGGAGGGGAACAGAACGAGCTGAAGAGGACACACAAACGGATGAGGAAGAAACACACGACTGAGGAAGGCAAACAACGATCGAGGAGGCAAACAAGAATGAGGAGGAACAAAACGACTGAGGAGGAAACACAAACGACTGGGAGGAAACAACACAAACGATGAGGAGGAAAACAAACGCTGAGGGAACAACGACTGAGCGAGGAGAACTAGATACGGAAGGAGGAACAACGACTGAGAGGGAAGAAAACGACTGAGGAGGAACACAAACGACTGAGGAGGACACAAAGTAACTCTGAGGAGGAACCAATAGGACTGAGAGGAAAACAAACGACTAGAGGAAACACAATCGACTGAGAGGAACACAAACACTGAGGAGGAAACACAAATCGATGAGGAGGAACCAGCAAACGACTGAGGAGGAAACAAAATGAATGAGGAGGGGAACACAAACGACGAGGAGGGAACACAAAAACTGAAGAGGAGAGACCAAATGAATGATGGAGGAAACCAAACGGACTGGAGGAAGAAAACACAAAGATCTGAATGAGGAAACACAATGACTGAGGAGAACACAAACGACTTGAGGAGGAAACACAAATGGACTGAGGGGAAACACACACGACTGAGGAGGACACAAAATGACTGAGGGGAACACAAACGACTGAAGCAGGAAACCAAATGACTGAGAGGAAACACAGCGATGGAGGAGGGAAACAAATGACTGAGGAGGAACACAATGACTGAGGAGGAACCACAAACTAACTGAAAGAGAAACCACAACATGACCTGAGCCGAGAACACAACGGGCTCTGAGGAGGAAACACAACGATGAGAGGAAAAATCACAAAGACTGAGGAGGAAACACAAACGACTGAGAGGAACAACAACTGAAGAGGAAACACAAATGACTGAGGAAGAACACAACGACTTGATCGAGAACACAAACGATGAGAGGAACACAGAACGGCTGGAGGAAGGAAAACACAAACGATGAGGAGAAACACAAACGCTGAGGGGAAACAAACGTCTGAGGAGGAAACCAACAGCGACCTTGAGGAGGAAACCACAACGGGAATTGAGGAGGAACACAAACGACTCTGAGGAGGAAACACTAAACAGAGATGGACAGCATGACTGAGGAGGAACACAACAACTGAGAGAAACAAGAATGATGAGGAAGAAACACAAACGACTACTGAGGAGGAAACACAACGACTGAGGAGGAACACAAACGACTGGGAGGAAACCGACAAACGACTGAGAGGACACACAAAAGACTGAGAAGGAAACACAAATGACTGAGGAGGGTAAACCACAAACGAAGGAGGAACACCAACGACTGAGCGAGAAACACAAACGACTGAGAGGAGCACAAATGACTGAGAGAAGCAACACACAGCGCTTGAGGAGGAAAACAAAGCGATGAGGATGGAACAACAACGATCTGAGGAGGAACAACAAAGACTGAGGAGGAAACACAAGACTGCGAGGAACACAAAAACGGACTTGGAGGAGGAACAAAATGACTGAGGAAGAAACACAACACGCGAGAAGAAACACAAACGGACTCTAGGAGGAAACACAAACGACTGAGAGCGGAAAACAAAGATGGGAGAAACACAAGCGGGACTGAGGAGGAAACCAATGATGGGAGGAAACACAACGACTCTGAGGAAACACAAGACGCTTGAGGATGGAAAACACATACGACTGAAGAGGAAACACAAATGATGAGGAGGAACACAACAACGACTGAGGAGGAACACAAACGGACTGAGGAGCGAAACACAACGAACTGAAGAGGAAACACAAATTATGCTTGAGGAGGAACACAAAGACTCTGAGGAGTTAACGCAAACGACTGAGGAGGAACACAACACTGAAGAGGAAAACAAATGGACTGGGAGGAAACACAACGGATGAGGAGGAACACAAGACTGCGAGAGGCAAACAGCAAGACTCTGAGGACGAAACGACAAGATAGGGGAAACACAACGACTGAAGAGGAAACACAAACGACTCTTGAGGAAGAAACAAACGACTGAGGAGGAAACACAAAACGACTCTGAGGAGGAAACACAAACGACTGAGGGAAGGAAACCACCAAACGATCTGAGGATGGACAACACAACGATGAGAGGAAAACACAACGACTGGGAAGAACAACAACGCTGAGGAGGAAACACAACGACTGAGGGAAAAAAGCACAAACGACTGGAGGAACACAAAGACTGAGGAAGAAGAAACACAAACGACTCTGAGGAGGAAACACAAACGACTCTGGGAGGAAAACACAACGATGAGGAGGGAAACACAACGAGCTGGAAGAAAACAAACGACCCTGAGGAGGAAACACCAAACGCTGAGAGGAACACAAGATTGAGGAAGAACACACGACTGTAGGGAACACAACGACTGATGAGAACACAAACGCTCTAGAGGAACACAACACACACTGAGGAGAAGACACAACGACTGAGGAGGAATACCAACGCTCTGGGAGGAAACAAAACGATCTGAGGAGGGAAACACAACGACTGAGGAGCGAACACAAACTGAGGAGAAACACAAACGACTCTGAGGGAGGAACACAACGACTCTGAGGAGGGAACAAACCGGTGGAGGAACACAAACGACTCTGAGGAGGAACACAAACTTACTGGGAGGAACACAACGACTCTGGGAAGGAACACAAAGATCGAGGAGGAACACAACGAATGAGGGGAACACAACGATCTAGGAGGAAACCACAAACGACTGAGGAGGAAACACCAAACGACTCTGAGGAGGACAACAAACGACTCTGAGGAGGATAACACAAAGACTTGAGGAGGAAATCAAAGACTGAGAAGAAACACAAACGACTCTGAGGAGGAACCAACGCTCTGAGGAGGAAACACAACGCTCTGAGGGAGAAACACAAACGACTCTGAGGAGGAAACACAAACGAGTGAGGAGGAACACAACGGGACTGGGCAAGAAACACAAAGATCTGAAGAGGAAACACAAGCTACTGAGAGAAAGAACACAAACGACCATTCTGAGGAGGCAACACAACGACTCTGAGGGGAAACACAACGACTGAGGAGGAAACACAAAGGATCTCCTGGGAGAAACAACAAACGACTCTGAGGAGGCACACAACGATTGAGAAGAAACACAAACGACTTCTGAGGAGGACACACAAAGCTCTGAGGAGGAAAACACACAGGACTTGAGGAGAACACACAAGACCTTGGGAAAACAAAGATCTGGGAGGAAACACAAAGGACTGAAGAAGAAACCAACGACTGAGGGAAACACACGCTCTAGGACGGAAACACAAGACTGAGGAAAACACAAACGAGCTGAGGAAGAAAACGCACGAACTTGAGAGGAAACACAACGACTCTTGGGAGGAAACACAAACGAACTCTGAGGAGGAACACAACGCACTTGAGGAGAAACAAAAACGGACCTCGAGGATGGAACACCAACGATTGAGGAGGAAACACAACGACTGAGGGAGGAAACACAAACGTGGCAGAGGAACACACAACGACTTGAGGAGGAAACACAACGACCTGAGGAGAAACCAAACGATGGAGGAGGAACAAAACGACTGCAGGAGAAACACAACGGACTGAGGGGAAACCAAACGACTCTGAGGGAGGAACACAAACGATCGAGAGGGAAACAACAACTGACTGAGGAGGAACACAAACGACTGAGAGAGAAAACAACGGAGTGAGGAGAAAGCCAAAGACTGAGGAGGAAACACAAACGGATAGAGGAGGAAAACCAGACGACTCTGTAGAGGAAACACAAACGATGACGGAAGAAGCAACAACGACTGAGGAAGGACAAACGAGCTGAGGAAGAACACAAACGACTGAGGAGGAACACCAACGACTGACAGAGAAAACACAAACGACTTGAGAGGACACAAACGACTCTGAGGAGAACACAAACGACTGAGAGCAAACACAACGGACTGAGGAAGAACACAATACTGACTGAGGATGTGGTAAACACAAACGACCTGAGGAGGAACACATTACCGCTGAGGAGGAAACACAAGAACTGAGTGAGGAAACACAACGACACTTGAGGAGGAAACACACACGACTGAGGAGGAAAAACAACGACGTGAGGAAAAAAAAACAACTAACGACTGAGGAAGGAAACACAATCGACTGAGAGGAAAACACAAGGGACGAGGAGGACACAAACGACTGAAGAGAAACACAACGAGATGAGGAAAACACACGATAGAGGAGGAAACAAAACGGATGAGGAGGAAACAAAGACGACCTAGGAGGAAACACAAAGCGACCTGAGGAGGAAACAACGATGAGGAGGAAAACCAAACACGACTGAGCGAGAACACAACGACTGAGGGGGAAACAACAAACGCACTAGGAGGAAACAACAACGAACTTGGGAGGAACCACAAACGACTGAGGATGAACACAAAACGACCTTGAGGAGTGAACACCAAACGAACAATTGAAGGAGGAAACACAAGACTGAGGAGGAATACACAAACAACTGAGGAAAAAAAACACCAACGACTGAGGAGGAACACCAAACGAACTGAAGGAGGAAACACAAACGATGAGGAGGAACCAACGAATGAGGAGGAACACAAACGACCTAGGAGGGAACGACAACGACTGAGGAGGAAACACAAACGGACTGAGGAGGAAACACAACGACTGAGGACGAACGGAATACACAAACGACTGAGGAGGAAACAAAAGCGATGGGAGGAAAACACAAACGAGCCTAGGAGGAAACACAACGACTTGAGGCAGGAAACACCAACGAGCTGAGAGGCACACAACGGAGACTGAGGAGGAAACACACAGACTGAGGAGAACCAACGACCCTAGGAGGAAACACAACGACTGGGAGGAAACACAAAGTGAGGAGGACACAAACGACTGATAGGAAAACAACGATGAGGGGAAACAAGACTGAGGAGGAAACACAACGACTGAGGAAAAACCCACAACGACTGAGGAGGACAACAACAAAACGATGAGGAGGAAACACAAGCGGACTGAGGAGGAACACACAACGAGCTTTGAGGAGGAAACACAAACGAGCCTAGGAGGAAACACAGACGACTGAGGAGGGAAACACAACCGACTGAGGAGGAATAAACATCAACGACCTTGAGGCGAGGAAAACACAAGACTGGATGGAGGAACACAACGGGATGAAGAGGAAAACACGACTGAGGTGAAAAACCAAAACGACTGAGAGTGAAACACACGGACTGAGGAGAACACAAACGGACTGCAGGAGGAAACACAAACGACTAGGAGGCTACAAGCAACGCACTGGGAGGAAACACAACGACTGACGGAAAAACACAAATCGACCTGAGGACGGAACACAAGATTGAGAGGGAAACACCAAGCGACTTGCAGGGGAACACAGACGGACCTTGCGGAGGAAACACACAACGACTGAGAGAGGAACACAAACGAAGCTGAGAGGAAAAACAAACGTGGGAGGGAACACAAACGACTCTGAGGTAAAGAAAAGTCCCTGATCTTCATTCTGAAGTGCTGGATTCAACAAACCTGACACATTTGTCTTTTCTTGAAAGTCCTTTCTTCATAAAACAGGGAACCTTTGGGGAAATTTAGGATTATATAATTTAAAAAAAGGAAATAAAATGAAAGGAAAAAATCGTGAAAAAAATATCGAAGAAATGGAAACAATAGGAATAATTCAAAACTGGGAATAGTGGGAAGTGAAATATGTGTGTAAGTTGAAAAAAAGAAAAAAAAGAGTGGATGTTCATGTGGATAAGTTCCAGTTGTACGAGGTGGTATTACCGTTACGTGTGTTACCACCAATGGATTCTCTGTTTATACATTTGAGCTGATTTGCTGCTGTTTTCGTGAAGTGCGTTGCTTGTGGGCACGTTACCTTTTATTCCGCCTGGTGACGACGGCGGTATCCGTCCACCGCAGACGCCGACCTCCATAGACACGCCCGCTAGGAGTGTGCCGAGGCGCCGGCTCACACTGCTTCAACGCAGACTGCCTACGGGGACTTTCAACCGGACAACCGAATTACACAGTTTATTCACTACACAGCGATGTACAAGAGACTATCTACTACAGCAAGATTACACAGGATTATACACTACAAACGCATTACACGAGAGATTATACACTACACAACGATTATACAGAGATTATAACTCACAACGATTACACAGAGGACTATACACTACCAGCGCGCTTACACAGAGACTATACCTAACAGTGATTAACGAGTTATACACTACCAGCGATTACACAGAGTATTATACACTACTCAGCCGTTAACGGCACATATACACTACACAGCGATTACACAGGCTATACATACACAACGCTTACACAGTGAGATTATACACTAACGCGATTACTCAGAGTACCTATACACTACACGCGATTACACAGAGGATTATACTTCACAGCGGTTACACAGCAGATCTTAATAACGCGATTACACAAGATTTACACTACACAGTGATTTAACTCGAGCTACTACACTACTACAGTGACTTACAACGGAGACTATTACACTACACAGCGATTACAAGAGACTTACATACAACGATTACACAGAGATTATACACTACACCAGCGATTACACAGAGACTAATACACTACAACAGCGATTACACAGAGACTATACACTACACAGCGATTACACAGAGACTATACACTACAAACAGCGATTACACAGAGACTTATACACTACACAGGATTATCACAGAGACTAATACACTACACAACGATTACACAGAGATTATCATACACATAGCGATTAACACAGAACTATACAACTACACAGATTTACACGAGACTATACACTAACACAGCGATTACACAGAGATATACCTACACATGCCGATTCACAGAGACTATAACCTACACAGCGATTACACAGAGATTATACACTACACACAGCGATTACACAGAGAATTATACACTACACAGCGATTTACAGCAGAGACTATAACACTACACAGCGATTACAACAGAGACCTATACAACTACACGATTACACAGAGACTATACACACACAACGATTACACAGAGATTATACACTACACAAGATTCACAGAGATTATACACTACACAGCGATTACACAGAGATTAATACACTACACAAACGATTCACAGAGACTATACACTACACAGGATTACGAAGAGATTAACAACTACACACGATTACACAGAGATTATAACTACCAGTGATTACACAGAGATTATACACTACACAAGATTACACAGAGACCTTATACACTACACAGCGATTACACAGAGATTATACACTACACAGCGATTACACAGAGACTATACACTACCAAGCGATTTACACAGAGACTATACACTCACAACGATTACAAGAGACTATACACTACAACGATTACACAGAGATTATACACTACACCAGCGATTACACAGAGACTAATACACTACAACAGCGATTACACAGAGACTATACACTACACAGCGGATTACACAGAGACTATAACACTACACAGTGATTTACACAGAGACTATAACTAACAACAACGAATTACACAGAAGATTATAACACTAAACAACGATTAACAAGAGACTATACACTACAACAGCGATTACACAGAGACTTATACACTACACAGCGATTAAACACAGAGACTATACAACTACACAGTTGGATTACCAGAGACTATTAATACACTACACAACGATTACACAGAGCTATCACTAACAGGGATTACACAGTTAGATTATACACTACCAGCGATTATCACAGAGACTATACCTCAGCGATTACACAGAGATTATACACTACACAACGGATTACACAGAGATTATACACTACACAGCGTTATTACACAGAGATTATACACTACACACGATTAACACAGAGACTATCACTACAACAACGATTACACAGAGATTTACACTACACAAACGATTAACACAGAGGATTATACACTACAAAACCAGTGATTACACAGAGATTATACACTACACAGCGATTACACGAGACTTAACTACACAGCGATTACCAGATTGAAAAACGTCACTGGAGTTTTGTGAGAGGACAGACTTTGAGGAGCGTTTACAGCTGCAGCTAAACCACCAGCACGGCCGGTACAGTGGTTAGCGCCAATGGCCGCTGGCTGCTCTCTTTGGCGATACGATACTGGAGGCCGCCATTGCTCCACCATTGCTGTAGTTACCGCATATAGCCCGCTAGGCCCCCATTGGAAAAGCATTGCAAACTTTCTTTAATGCCCAGTGCTAATTGTTTGGAATGTCTACAGCTCGATATTTCCTCCTGTGATTTACGGCGGGTTAGACACATCAGAGGCACCGGGCTGGTTATCGTAGGATACATTTTAAGAAATCTCCTACTTTAACAAGGGTCGGACTGTTAGCATTGGGAGCTTGCCCGCGAGCTACAACGTCGCAGGGCGGAGTCTACAGTGGAAAGATCCGCCCTTATGCCCTTATTTAGGATCATGCTTCGTCAGAGCTGGGAGGAGAGTCTTTTTAAATCCGCCATGATTTCCCCCTACGAACATGATCATCATGGTAAACGGGAGGAGTGACATTAACGTCTTTAATAATATTGTCTAATGGTTAGCGCTCGTGCTTCACGCTTGAAAGGTCCAGGGTTCGATTCCCTCCTGGACGGTGGCTTTCTGTGGAGTTTAGTTCTCCTCGTGTCTGTGTAGGGTTTCCTCCGGATTCCCCTACCACTAACTGTACAATAGGTTGATCATCCAATGTTGATTTTGACAACATATTTTGAATTTAGTTTTAGTCAAGATAATTCTGTCAATTTTTAGTTCTGTTTTAGTCGAGTAAAATTGCATTTACAATTAATTATTATAATCCATATTTAATCGAGTTTAGGAACACTCTGCGCTTCAGTAAAGTTTAATTTATTCATTTGAAAGCATGTTTTCCAGCCGCTGTCTCTGTCAGAGCTGCCCTGGAGGAGACAGCGCTGTGACGGGTTCCAGTGCCTGTTAGATGGTTGCGTGTTGTTTATACGTGAGTGTGCTCACTGGTTCTTTGCCCTGCGCTGCGCCGCTGGCTCATCGCTTCCGGTACTTGGCGCTGACCGTACGCTGTACAGCGGTGTCGGGCTGGCAAGACCC
Organism: Neogobius melanostomus; assembly: GCA_007210695.1. Lineage (NCBI taxonomy): Eukaryota > Metazoa > Chordata > Actinopteri > Gobiiformes > Gobiidae > Neogobius > Neogobius melanostomus. The sequence continues at coordinate 55,065 of VHKM01000897.1, forward strand.
TGGAGGAGCAGACGCCGCTCACGGCCGGCCCCATCTCCTGAGGAACAACACAACTGTCACAGCCTGTCCCTCAATGTGCCCTCCATGCGCCCTCCATGTGTCCTCCATGTGGCCTCCATGTCTCTCCATGTGCCCTCAATGTGCCCCTCATGTGCCTCCATGTGCCCTCCATGTGCCCTCCATGTGCCCTCAAATGTTGTCCTCCATGTGCCTCCATGTGCCTTCCATGTGCCCTCCATGTGCCTCATGTGCCCTCTCTGTGCCGTCCATGTGCCCTCCATGTGCCCCATGTACCCTCCTGGTGCCCTCCATGTGCCCTCCATGTGCCTCCATGTGCCCTCATGTGCTCTCCATGTGCCTCAATGTTGCCCTCCATGTGCTCTCCCTGGTGCCCTCCATGTGCCCTCCCATGTACCCCTCCCAATGTGCTCTCAATGTGTCCTCCATGTGCCACATCCATGTGCCTCTCCCATGTATCCATGTGCCCACTCTCAATGTGTCTCCATGTGCCTCAATGTGCCCTCAATTGCCGTCCATGTGCCCTCCAGTCCTCCATGTGCTCTCCATGTGTCCTCCATGTGCTCTCCCATGTGTCCTCCATGTGTCCTCCATGTACGCCTCGCATGTGTCCTCCATGTGCTCTCCATGTGTCCTCCATGTGCCTCATGTGCCCTCCATGTGCTCTCCATGTGACCCCATGTGCCCTCCATGTACCCTCATGGTGCTCTCAATGTGTCCTCCATGTGCCGTCCATGAGTGCCCTCATGTACCCACTCCATGTGCCCTCAATGTGTCTCCATGTGTCCTCTGTGCTCTCCATGGTACGCTCCATGTGCCTCATTTGTGTCCTCGATGTGCCCTCCATGTGCCCTCGGCCATGTGCCCTCATCAATGTGTCTCATGTGCTTCCATGTGCCTCCATGTGGCCTCCATGTGTCCTCCATGTGTCCTCCATGTGCTCTCCATGTACCCTCCATGTGCCGTCCATGAGTCCTTCATGTGTCCTCCATGTGCTGCTCCATGTGCCTCAATGTGCCCTCAATGTGCCCTCCATGTGCCCTCATGTGCCTCCATGTCCTCCATGTGGCCTCATGTGCCTGTCCCATGTGCCCTCAATGTGCCTCAATGTGCCGTCATGTGCTCTCCATGTGTCCTCCAATGTACCGCTCCATGTGCTCTCCATGTGCTCTCCATGTGTCCTCCATGTAACCCCCATGTGCTCTCCATGTGCTCTCCATGTTCCTCCATGTGGGCCGCTCTCATCGTGTCTCCATGTGCTCTCCATGTGCCTCTCCATGTGTCCTCCATTGCTCTCCATGTGCTCTCCATGTGCCTCTCCATGTGTCCTCCATGTGCTCTCCATGTGTCCTCCAATGTGCTCTCCATGTGTCCCTCCATGTTCCTCCATGTACCCTCCATGTGTCCTGCCATGTGCTCTCCATGTGTCCTCCATGTGCTTCCATGTGCTTCTACATGTGTCCTCCATGTCTCCCATGTGTCCTCCATGTACCCTCCCATGTGCTCTCATGTCCCTCCATGTGTCTCCCATGTACCTCCATGTGCTCTCCATGTGCTCCTCCATGTGTCTCATGTGCCTCCATGTGTCTCCATGTGTCCTCCATTGTCCTCCATGTGTCCTCCATTGTGCTCTCATGTGCTCTCCATGTGTCCTCATGTACCCTCCATGTGTCTCCATGTGCTCTCCATGTGTCCTCCATGTGCTTCTCCATGTGTCCTCCATGTGCTCTCCATGTGTCCTCCCATGTACCCTCCTAATGTGTCCTCCAGTGCTCTCCATGTGTCCTCCATGTACCCTCCATGTGCTCTCCATGTGCTCTCCATGTGCCTCCTTTGTGCCCTCCTTGTGTCTCACATGTACCTTCCATGTGTCTCCATGTGCCCTTAATGTGCCGTCCATGTGCCGTCCATGTGCCCTCCATGTGCCTCCATGTGCCGTCCATGTACCCCTCAATGTGCCCTCATGTTGCCCTCCATGTGCCCTTAATGTGCGCCATGTCCGGTCCATGTGCCCCTAATGTGCTCTCCATGTGCTCTCCATGTGTCCTCCCATGTCCCTCCTGGTGCCCATCCTGTGTCCTTCCATGTGCCCTCCATGTGTCTCCATGTGCCCTCAATGTGCCCTCCATGTGTCCTCCATGTGTCCTCCATGTGCCCCCATGTGCCCCCTCGGCTTGTGTCTCACATGTGCCCCTCCATGTACCCTCCATGTGCCCCCAGTGTACCCTCATGTGCTCTCCATGTGCCCTCAATGTGCCTCCATGTGCCGTCCATGTGCCTCCCTTTGCCTCCCTGACCGTACCAACGTGTCGCTGTGGTCCGCGGCGCCGCTCAGTGCGCTGTAAAGGCGACTCTGGGGTACGAACACATGGCGTTGGGCGGATCCAGCTGACCACGAGGCTGACGGCCGTTCCTAGGAGACCGTCACTGGCGCGCTGGGCCCGCCCCCGACACTAGAGGGAGACAGAGAGACAGGTGAGACACTGACCACTGGGGGGAGGCAGGGAGACAGGTGAGACACTGACCACGTGGGGGAGGGAGAGAGACAGTGGACACGGGGGAGCAGAGAGACAGGTGAGACACTGGACCACTGGGGGAGACAGAGAGACAGGTGAACACTTGACACTGGGGAGACAGAGAGACAGGTGAGACACCTGGACCACTGGGGAGACAGAGAGACAGGTGGAACACTGACCACTGGGGGAGACAGAGAGACAGGTGGACTGACCACTGGGGAGCAGAAGAGACAGGTGAGACACTGACCACTGGGGAGACAGAGAGACAGGTGAAGACACTGACCACATGGGGGAGACAGAGAGACAGGTGAGACACTGACACTGGGGGAGACAGGAGACAGGTGAGACACTGACCACTGGGGGAGGCAGAAGAGACAGGTGAACACTGACCACTGGGGGAGACAGAGAGACAGGTGAGACACTGACCACTGGGGGAGGCAGAAGAGACAGGTGAGACACTGATAAAATTAGAGATGCCCCAATAAGGAACAAATATGATATCAGGGTATTGGCTACAAATACCGAACTGAACCGATACCAGTTTGGTTCTCAAATAACCCGAACTAAATCTAAGTGAATATTTGAATTGAATTTGAATATTTGATTTCAAGCTGGCCACAAAGGAAAGAAAATAAACAAAATAATAATTTAATCTTCGGAATTTTAAGACAATCCGAACATCACTGCAGAAAATGCAGCTAAAATGGTTTCCTTCATTGTATGATTCTTTTTCACATATTGGATATTGCATTACAAACTGGTCTCTGACAGCTGACACTTTTACAAACCAATTGAGTCTCTATATAAAAGCTTTAAATATTGATAAAAACATCATTGCTTAATACTTGAAAAATATTAATATCTAACTTTGAAAATTTTATGAACATTTAAATGGCTTCAGTTTTATAAGATTCTGCATGGACCTCTCTCCACCATCCTTGAATGAATCATTAAGTTCAATATCCAGTACAAGTGGTAAGAGTGGGACGCAGAGCCAGAGGCGACTGTGTGGTTCCTTATAGACGCACAGCGTTTAGTCACAGGTGCTTGTCAGTGAAAGGTTTTGGAACACATCCCAGCAGATATAGAGACTGTACCTATTCATCAGTATTTAAAACTAAACTAAAGTTGGCTGAAGGAGATCAGACATGTGACACTGACCATTATCTTTATTTTTATGTCTCAAGTTTAATTGTGTGGATGATCTGTGTGATAATCTTTTGTCTTTAATGTTGTATACTGGTCTTTTGTATTTTTCTTGATCTGCCAGGGACTACAGATGGAAACGAAGCATTGCTAATTCTGGCATATTTACATTTATATGTTCATTAAATATGCATTGTTCCTTAAATAAATAAATTAAATAAATAATAAATAAAATAATAAAATAATAACATTCTTGCTCGAAGGAGTGGAAAGAAGACAAGCTTATTCTTGATCCGCAGCCCTGTTTCATATACTTTAATATAATGGTGGTTTGCAACAACAAATGTTTAGTCCTTAATTGTCTTTGTATGTTAACCAACACATTAAGTTGGTTACATATTTACAACAAAATGCAACAATGCATTACATTAAGTTCAACATCATAGTGTTACACTTTATAACAAGTGTATAATTTTGTTTCCTATACCTAAAAAAGGATGTAACAAAAGGATTTATTAGCATGCTTGGTATTACTGTATCACCATCACCATTACAGCCATATAACATTAACTCTGTATCAAGTGTTGAATGATACATAATTTAATCTAATTTATTCATAAAGGTACAGTAATCGCCAGATGATTGATGCTACATGCTAACCAATTAGTCTTAAATAATGTGTGTTTAAAAAGGATTCAGGGCTCTTCTTTTTTCTTTCCTGTGTCTGGACCTGCTGCCAGAGGGGAGCAGCCCCCGAGCAACCGGACCATCATTTGTTAAGTGTCTATACTGTGCATTAAAAGAGACAAGATTTAGGAGTCTGCTGCCAGAGAGGCTTTCCTCGAGCTGCCGTCCCCACATGTCTGCCCTATACTATGGGTTATGTTGAATGCGGAGTACATAGATATGTGCATGTTTACTTCTAAGAATTTAATTCCTTTATATTACCATCAGCATCAATACCAATACTGCTGTCTGAATCGATAAGTTTGTTTCGAAGAATAAATAATGATTTTATATATTAGTATAATGATGATAGCGGCACGGTAGCACAGCGGTTAGTGCTCGGGCTTCACAGCTAGAAGGTCCAGGTTCGATTCCCACCTGGACGGGTCCTTTCTGTGTGGAGTTTGCATGTTCTCCCCGTGTCTGTGTAGGTTTCCTCCGGGTACTCCGGTTCCCCCTACCACTAAAAACATGTACAATAGGTTCCCTCTGGGGCCAGGACTCCCCTGAAAAAGAGATTCTTAATCTCAGTGGGACTTTCCTGGTTAAATAAAAAAAAAAAAAAAAAAAAAAAAAAAAAAAAAAATAGTAACACAACAGGAATAGCAATACATGGAACTAATATGGAGCAATATGGAGCTGCTGTACCTCATTTTAAAGGGTAGAACCTGGAGTACCTCAGAAAACCTATTTTTTATCAACATGCCAAAATGTGAACATGAGAGGATTATTCACTTTTTCACAGAAAGACACCTTTAAGAAAGTCTCTTTGGTATCGGTTAATATCGGATATTGGCCCCAGTATCGGAAACTAAAGAATGGTGCATACAGTACATCATATATCATCTAAAGCGTAGACACTCACTTAGCGTATAATTAGTGTGTAGTTAGTGTGTAGTTAGTGTGTAGTTAGTGTGTAGTTAGCGTGTAGTTAGTGTGTAGTTAGCGTGTCGTTAGCGTATAGTTAGCATGTAGTTAGCGTGTAGTTAGTGTGTAGTTAGTGTGTAGTTAGCGTGTAGTTAGTGTGTAGTTAGTGTGTAGTTAGCGTGTCGTTAGCGTATAGTTAGCATGTAGTTAGCGTGTACTCACTGGTGCTGTAGCGGGTGGCTGTGGCGTCGCTCTGCGCTCCGTCTCCATAAAGCGCTGACAGAGACACCTGGTACTCACGGTCTTCCTCTATGCCCTCCAGGACGGCGCCCTCGCTGTTGCCGTCTACTGTCAGCTGTGGGGAAATTCACAGGGAGTTTTCAGTCTCTCATTCCTGGCAGATTTACTGAGCTTTGAACTAAAAAACTGTTTCTCTAATAACGAGTTCATTCAAAAACTAAACCAGATCCAAAATCCCTCCCCAACATTAAAGCTTGCTCTGAACATTATTTACTATTTGAAAAAGCCACACAAATGCGATGAAAAATTGAACGAAACATGCCAAAAAACTTCAAAATCCGACAAAAAAGCGGCGACAGCACAACAGAAAAGTTACGATCAGTTTTGTAGGTCTTAGCTTTCAAATGAGGCGTTACTCTGAGCTAGAGGCCGTAAACTCCAGTCCAGAAGTTTTATTGCCCCCTTCAGGTTAAGTGAGTGTGCTGCCCCTCAGGTTAAGGTGATGTGCTGCCCCCTTCAGGTTAAAGTGAGTGTGCTGCTCCCTTCAGGTTAAAGTGAGTGCGCTGCCCCCTTCAGGTTAAAGTGAGTGTGCTGCTCCCTTCAGGTTAAAGTGAGTGCGCTGCCCCTTCAGTTAAGGCGAGTGTGCTGCCCCCTTCAGGTTAAAGTGAGTGTGCTGCCCCTTCAGGTTAAAGTGAGTGTGCTGCTCCCTTCAGGTTAAAGTGAGTGCGCTGCCCCTTCAGGTTAAAGTGAGTGCGCTGCCCCTTCAGGTTAAAGTGAGTGCGCTGCCCCCTTCAGGTTAAAGTGAGTGTGCTGCCCCCTTCAGGTTAAAGTGAGTGCGCTGCCCCTTCAGGTTAAAGTGAGTGTGCTGCCCCCTTCAGGTTAAAGTGAGTGTGCTGCCCCCTTCAGGTTAAGGTGAGTGTGCTGCCCCCTTCAGGTTAAAGTGAGTGTGCTGCCCCTTCAGGTTAAAGTGGGTGTGCTGCCCCTTCTGCCGCTTCAGGTTAAAGTGAGTGCGCTGCCCCCTTCAGGTTAAAGTGAGTGCGCTGCCCCTTCAGGTTAAAGTGAGTGTGCTGCCCCTTCAGGTTAAAGTGAGTGTGCTGCCCCCTTCAGGTTAAAGTGAGTGTGCTGCCCCCTTCAGGTAAGGTGAGTGTGCTGCCCCCTTCAGGTTAAGTGAGTGTGCTGCCCCTTCAGGTTAAAGTGGGTGTGCTGCCCCCTTCAGGTTAAAGTGAGTGTGCTGCCCCCTTCAGGTTAAAGTGAGTGTGCTGCCCCCTTCAGGTTTAAAGTGAGTGTGCTGCCCTTCAGGTTAAAGTGAGTGTGCTGCCCCCTTCATGTTAAAGTGGGTGTGCTGCCCCTTCAGGTTAAAGTGAGTGTGCTGCCCCCTTCAGGTTAAAGTGAGTGCGCTGCCCCCTTCAGGTTAAAGTGAGTGCGCTGCCCCCTTCAGGTTAAAGTGAGTGCGCTCCCCAGTTAAGGTGAGTGTGCTGCCCCCTTCAGGTTAAAGTGAGTGTGCTGCCCCTTCAGGTAAAGTGAGTGTGCTGCCCCCTTCATGTTAAAGTGGGTGTGCTGCCCCTTCAGGTTAAAGTGAGTGTGCTGCCCCCTTCAGGTTAAAGTGAGTGCGCTGCCCCCTTCAGGTTAAAGTGAGTGCGCTGCCCCCTTCAGGTTAAAGTGAGTGCGCTGCCCCTTCAGGTTAAGGCGAGTGTGCTGCCCCCTTCAGGTTAAAGTGGGTGTGCTGCCCCCGCTTCAGGTTAAAGTGAGTGTGCTGCCCCTTCAGGTTAAAGTGAGTGTGCTGCCCCTTCAGGTTAAAGTGAGTGTGCTGCCCCCTTCAGGTTAAAGTGAGTGCTGCCCCTTCAGGTAAAGTGAGTGTGCTGCCCCCTTCAGGTAAAGTGAGTGCGCTGCCCTTCAGGTTAAAGTGAGTGTGCTGCCCCTTCAGGTTAAAGTGAGTGCGCTGCCCCTTCAGGTTAAAGTGAGTGTGCTGCCCCCTTCAGGTTAAAGTGAGTGTGCTGCCCCCTTCAGGTTAAAGTGAGTGTGCTGCTCCCTTCAGGTTAAAGTGAGTGTGCTGCCCCTTCAGGTTAAAGTGAGTGTGCTGCCCCCTTCAGGTTAAAGTGAGTGTGCTGCCCCTTCAGGTTAAGTGAGTGTGCTGCCCCTTCAGGTTAAAGTGAGTGTGCTGCCCCCTTCAGGTTAAAGTGAGTGTGCTGCCCCTTCAGGTTAAGGTGAGTGTGCTGCCCCCTTCAGGTTAAAGTGAGTGTGCTGCCCCCTTCAGGTTAAAGTGGTGTGCTGCCCCTTCAGGTTAAAGTGAGTGTGCTGCCCCTTCAGGTTAAAGTGAGTGTGCTGCCCCTTCAGGTTAAAGTGAGTGTGCTGCCCCCTTCAGGTTAAAGTGAGTGTGCGGCTGCCCCTTCAGGTTAAAGTGAGTGTGCTGCCCCTTCAGGGGGGGCTGTCAGGTAAAGTGAGTGTGCTGCCCCCTTCAGGTTAAAGTGAGTGGTGCTGCCCCTTCAGGTTAAAGTGAGTGTGCTGCCCCCTTCAGGTTAAAGTGAGTGTGCTGCCCTTCAGGTTAAAGTGAGTGTGCTGCCCCTTCAGGTTAAAGTGAGTGTGCTGCCCTTCAGGTTAAAGTGAGTGTGCTGCCCCCTTCAGGTTAAAGTGAGTGTGCTGCCCCCTTCAGGTTAAAGTGAGTGTGCTGCCCCCCTTCAGGTTAAAGTGAGTGCGCTGCCCCTTCAGGTTAAGGTGAGTGTGCTGCCCCCTTCAGGTTAAAGTGAGTGTGCTGCCCCTTCAGGTTAAAGTGAGTGTGCTGCCCCCTTCAGGTTAAAGTGAGTGCCTGCCCTTCAGGTTAAAGTGAGTGTGCTGCCCCCTTCAGGTTAAAGTGAGTGTGCTGCCCCTTCAGGTTAAAGTGAGTGTGCTGCCCCCTTCAGGTTAAAGTGAGTGTGCTGCCCCCTTCAGGTTAAAAGTGAGTGTGCTGCCCCTTCAGGTTAAGGTGAGTGTGCTGCCCCTTCAGGTTAAAGTGAGTGTGCTGCCCCTTCAGGTTAAAGTGAGTGCGCTGCCCCTTCAGGTTAAAGTGAGTGTGCTGCCCCTTCAGGTTAAGTGAGTGTGCTAGGTTAAAGTGAGTGTGCTGCCCCCTTCAGGTTAAAGTGAGTGTGCTGCCCTTCAGGTTAAAGTGAGTGTGCTGCCCCTTCAGGTTAAAGTGAGTGTGCTGCCCCCTTCAGGTTAAAGTGAGTGTGCTGCCCCTTCAGGTTAAGGTGAGTGTGCTGCCCCCTTCAGGTTAAAGTGAGTGCGCTGCCCCTTCAGGTTAAAGTGAGTGTGCTGCCCCTTCAGGTTAAAGTGAGTGTGCTGCCCCCTTCAGGTTAAGGTGAGTGTGCTGCCCCCTTCAGGTTAAAGTGAGTGTGCTGCCCCCTTCAGGTTAAAGTGAGTGTGCTGCCCTAGTTAAAGTGAGTGGCGCCCCTTCAGGTTAAAGTGAGTGTGCTGCCCCTTCAGGTTAAAGTGAGTGTGCTGCCCCTTCAGGTTAAGGGAGTGTGCGCCCCCTTCAGGTTAAAGTGAGTGTGCTGCCCCTTCAGGTTAAAGTGAGTGTTGCTGCCCCTTCAGGTTAAGTGAGTGTGCTGCCCCCTTCAGGTTAAAGTGAGTGTGCTGCCCCTTCAGGTTAAAGTGAGTGTGCTGCCCCCTTCAGGTTAAAGTGAGTGTGCTGCCCCCTTCAGGTTAAAGTGAGTGTGCTGCCCCTTCAGGTTAAAGTGAGTGTGCTGCCCCTTCAGGTTAAAGTGAGTGTGCTGCCCCTTCAGGTTAAAGTGAGTGTGCTGCCCCCTTCAGGTTAAAGTGAGTGTGCGCCCTTCAGGTAAATGAGTGTTGCCCCCTTCAGGTTAAAGTGAGTGTGTGCCCTTCATGTTAAGTGAGTGTGCTGCCCCTTCAGGTTAAAGTGAGTCTGCTGCCCTTCGGTTAAAGTGAGTGTGCTGCCCCTTCAGGTTAAAGTGAGTGTGCTGCCCCTTCAGGTTAAAGTGAGTGTGCTGCCCCTTCAGGTTAAAGGTGAGTGTGCTGCCCCCTTCAGGTTAAGTGAGTGTGCTGCTGGCCCCCTTCAGGTTAAAGTGAGTGTGCTGCCCCTTCAGGTTAAAGTGAGTGTGCTGCCCCTTCAGGTTAAAGTGAGTGTGCTGCCCCCTTCAGGTTAAAGTGAGTGTGCTGCCCTTCAGGTTAAAGTGGTGTCTGCCCCCTTCAGTTAAGTGTGCTGCCCCTTCAGGTTAAAGTGAGTGTGCTGCCCCTTCAGGTTAAAGTGAGTGGTGCTGCCCCTTCAGGTTAAAGTGAGTGTGCTGCCCCCTTCAGGTTAAAGTGAGTGTGCTGCCCCTTCAGGTTAAAGTGAGTGTGCTGCCCCCTTCAGGTTAAGTGAGTGTGCTGCCCCTTCAGGTTAAAGTGAGTGTGCTGCCCCCTTCAGGTTAAAGTGAGTGTGCTGCCCCTTCAGGTTAAAGTGAGGTGCTGCCCCTCAAAGGAGTGCGCTGCCCCTTCAGGTTAAAGTGAGTGTGCTGCCCCTTCAGGTTAAAGTGAGTGTGCTGCCCCCTTCAGGTTAAAGTGAGTGTGCTGCCCCCTTCAGGGTTAAAGTGAGTGCGCTGCCCCTTCAGGTTAAAGTGAGTGTGCTGCCCCCTTCAGGTTAAAGTGAGTGCGCTGCCCCTTCAGGTTAAAGTGAGTGTGCTGCCCCCTTCAGGTTAAAGTGAGTGTGCTGCCCCCTTCAGGTTAAAGTGAGTGTGCTGCCCCCTTCAGGTTAAAGTGAGTACCTGCTGTAGTTCTCCTCCGCTCAGGGAGATCCACTTGAGGAGGTAAGAAACCACGTCTTCCGCCGCAGAGTCCCATCGAACGGTGATCTCTGAGCCTGAGAAGTTAGTGACGCGCAGATCCGAGGGGGGAGGGACCTTCACTGAGACACAGGGGTTAGACACTTACACATATGCAACAACCAAACAACCCAACAACGTGAAGGTGTGAAGGGGGAGGGACCTTCTCTGCGATGGATTCAACCAGAAATAAACATGAGAAATGGCGTTCGAACCAAACAAATGTGGACAGTAAGTTGGGGAAGCGTTCGTTGGTCTGATCAAGGTATTTTCTTTAGAGTTTGGGATGGAATAATATTCATATTTTCTGCTGTAATTTACCGCTACGCCTACAACATTTGTATTGTCCCCGTCGTCTGTTTTTATGCATCGATACTTTGGTAGACAATAAAATCCATTATATTCTTCTATTCCATTCTGTTACCATGGAGAGCCGCCATGTTTACTTTCATCAAATGTTGTCCATAGACCAATGGTGCGTTCCAACTGGTAACAGGTAAATTTCAGACCTCCGAACAGGAAACTTGGAACTTTGTCAACTCTGAGGCCTCCAGTCCCCAGTGGAGGAGCAGCTAATGATAAAACTGTAACAAGACCACAGCACCAGTGACGTCACAGGCTTCAACATAATGTTATTTAGCATGTTTTAATTATATGTAACGTTAGCATCGCATGAGCTAACTGTTGCAGCATTAGCCGTTTTGTTACAGACGAGTTTATTCAGTTGAAATGTTCTGAGGCCGGAAGTCGTCATTTTCAAGTGGGAAAAATACCAGTCACCTGGAACGCACCATAACATCAGCAACAACAACAACAAAAAACAGACTCACAAGTGGAGAGAGATTCAGGGAACAGAGACCTGCAGAGTCGCCACTAAATCCCTCTGACTCACTGTAGATCCAAATGTTTAATGTGAACAAAACTTCAGGGTTTACTTTTTGAAATCTCCTTTAGTTTGTTTTGGGAACGGAATAGTTGGCTGCAAAAGCACACAGATTCTGTCCTGTACTGAAGGGCCTGGAAACATGTCTGTAGAGCCGTTACAGGTTTAGCTGCAAACGTGTCTTACGTGTGCTGACGTTTCCGGTGACGGCCGCAGACAAACCGAGCGGGAAGAGCGACTGCACCGACACGTGATATCGGACAGAGACGAGAGGTTCTGGATCAACACCGAGGTCAGACCGGACACTTCTATCTGTAAACAACAAACAAATAAACAACACCGAGGTCAGACCGGACACTTCTATCTGTAAACAACAAACAAATAAACAACACCGAGGTCAGACCGGACACTTCTATCTGTAAACAACAAACAAATAAAAAACACCGAGGTCAGACCGGACACTTCTATCTGTAAAGAACAAACAAATAAACAAATAACATGTAAAAAACACCGAGGTCAGACCGGACACTTCTATCTGTAAACAAACAAACAAATAAACAAATAACATGTAAAAACACAGAGGTCAGACCGGACACTTCTATCTGTAAACAAACATACAAATAAACAACACCGAGGTCAGACCGGACACTTCTATCTGTAAACAACAAACAAAAATAACACCAAGGTCAGACCGGACACTTCTATCTGTAAAATAACAAACAAATAAACAAATAAATGTAAAAACACCGAGGTCAGACCGGACACTTCTATCTGTAAACAAAATACAAATAAAAACACGAGGTCAGACGACATCATCTTAAACAACAAAAAAAAAACACCGAGGTCAGACCGGACACTTCTATCTGTAAAGAACAAACAAATAAACAAATAACATGTAAAAAACACCGAGGTCAGACCGGACACTTCTATCTGTAAACAAACAAACAAATAAACAAATAACATGTAAAAACACAGAGGTCAGACCGGACACTTCTATCTGTAAACAAACATACAAATAAACAACACCGAGGTCAGACCGGACACTTCTATCTGTAAACAACAAACAAAAAATAACACCAAGGTCAGACCGGACACTTCTATCTGTAAATAACAAACAAATAAACAAATAACATGTAAAAACACCGAGGTCAGACCGGACACTTCTATCTGTAAACAAACATACAAATAAACAACACCGAGGTCAGACCGGACACTTCTATCTGTAAACAACAAACAAAAAATAACACCAAGGTCAGACCGGACACTTCTATCTGTAAATAACAAACAAATAAACAAATAACATGTAAAACACCGAGGTCAGACCGGACACTTCCACCTGACATTAAAGCAGGAGGTGTGGCACGAAGACGAAACAGTGACAAAGGCAGTGGTAGTATTGTAGTAGTATTGTAGTATTGTAGTATTATAGTAGTATTGTAGTAGTATAGTAGTATTGTAGTAGTGCAGTACCTGTCGGACGTCGCTGCCGTGGTTGGTGCTCAGGGTGACGCGGTGCCCAGGCACACTCACGGCTCCTGGGCTCCAGCTCACCTCACCGCACTGTGGGTCACCAGAGGGAAGTCCAGGCCTCGAGGAGCGGGAAGCGCCACTGGAAACACCATAACGACATTATAAACCGAACATAAAACCATTATTATGAACCGTCAAATATCCAAGTGAGGTGTAGTTCTGGTGACTCACAGGAGGTGGCGATGGTGCTCAGTGACTTATTTAAATGTGGTGTAGTTCCGGTGACTCACAGGTGGGGCGATGGTGCTCAGTGACTTATTTAAATGTGTTAAATGTGGTGTAGTTCCGGTGACTCACAGGTGGTGGCGATGGCGCTCAGTGACTTATTTAAATGTGTTAAATGTGGTGTAGTTCCGGTGACTCACAGGAGGTGGCGATGGCGCTCAGTGACTTATTTAAATGTGTTAAATGTGGTGTAGTTCCGGTGACTCACAGGTGGGGGCGATGGCGCTCAGTGACTTATTTAAATGTGTTAAATGTGGTGTAGTTCCGGTGACTCACAGGTGGGGGCGATGGTGCTCAGTGACTTATTTAAATGTGTTAAATGTGGTGTAGTTCCGGTGACTCACAGGTGGTGGCGATGGCGCTCAGTGACTTATTTAAATGTGTTAAATGTGGTGTAGTTCCGGTGACTCACAGGTGGTGGCGATGGCGCTCAGTGACTTATTTAAATGTGTTAAATGTGGTGTAGTTCCGGTGACTCACAGGTGGTGGCGATGGCGCTCAGTGACTTATTTAAATGTGTTAAATGTGGTGTAGTTCCGGTGACTCACAGGTGGTGGCGATGGCGCTCAGTGACATATTTAAATGTGTTAAATGTGGTGTAGTTCCGGTGACTCACAGGTGGGGGTGATGGCGGTCAGTGACATATTTAAATGTGTTAAATGTGGTGTAGTTTCGGTCACTCACAGGAGGTGGCGATGGCGCTCAGTGACTTATTTAAATGTGTTAAATGTGGTGTAGTTCCGGTGACTCACAGGAGGTGGCGATGGCGCTCAGTGACTTATTTAAATGTGTTGAATGTGGTGTAGTTCCGGTGACTCACAGGGGGGCGATGGCGCTCAGTGACTTATTTAAATGTGTTAAATGTGGTGTAGTTCTCGGTCGACCTCACAGGATGGGTGGCCGATTGGCTCAGTGACTTATTTAAATGTGTTAAATGTGGTGTAGTTCCGGTGACTCACAGGAGGTGGCGATGGTGCTCAGTGACTTATTTAAATGTGTTAAATGTGGTGTAGTTCCGGTGACTCACAGGTGGGGCGATGGCGGTCAGTGACATATTTAAATGTGTTAAATGTGGTGTAGTTCCGGTGCACTCACAGGATGGGTGGCCGATGGCGATGGCGCTCAGTGACTTATTTAAATGTGTTAAATGTGGTGTAGTTCGGTGACTCACAGGAGGTGGCGATGGCGGTCAGTGACTTATTTAAATGTGTTAAATGTGGTGTAGTTCGGTGACTCACAGGTGGGTGGCGATGGCGCTCAGTGACTTATTTAAATGTGTTAAATGTGGTGTAGTTCCGGTGACTCACAGGTGGTGGCGATGGCGCTCAGTGACTTATTTAAATGTGTTAAATGTGGTGTAGTTCCGGTGACTCACAGGTGGGGCGATGGCGCTCAGTGACTTATTTAAATGTGTTAAATGTGGTGTAGTTCCGGTGACTCACAGGAGGTGGCGATGGCGCTCAGTGACTTATTTAAATGTGTTAAATGTGGTGTAGTTCCGGTGACTCACAGGAGGTGGCGATGGCGCTCAGTGACTTATTTAAATGTGTTAAATGTGGTGTAGTTCCGGTGACTCACAGGAGGTGGCGATGGCGCTCAGTGACTTATTAAATGTGTTAAATGTGGTGAAGTTCCGGTGACTCACAGGTGGTGGCGATGGCGCTCAGTGACTTATTTAAATGTGTTAAATGTGGTGTAGTTCCGGTGACTCACAGGAGGTGGCGATGGCGCTCAGTGACTTATATTTAAATGTGTTAAATGTGGTGTAGTTCCGGTGACTCACAGGTGGTGGCGATGGCGCTCAGTGACTTATTTAAATGTGTTAAATGTGGTGTAGTTCCGGTGATCACAGGTGGTGGCGATGGCGCTCAGTGACTTATTTAATTGTTAAATGTGGTGTAGTTCCGGTGACTCACAGGTGGTGGCGATGGCGCTCAGTGACTTATTTAAATGTGTTAAATGTGGTGTAGTTCCGGTGACTCACAGGTGGGGGCGATGGCGCTCAGTGACTTATTTAAATGTGTTAAATGTGGTGTAGTTCCGGTGACTCACAGGTGGTGGCGATGGCGGTCACCGGGTCACTGGGCTCCTCGTCGAACAGCGCGTACAGAGTCACGGAGTAGTCAGTAGAGGGCAGCAGTCCCTCCAGAGTCACTTCAGTGTGATCTGCACTCAGCTTCACCTGAAGAAGAAACAAATCGAGTCAGAATACATCATTACGAACAGTTTGGAAAAGATTTGGAAAATTTTAGAAAAATATTTGAAAAACTTTGGAAGAGTTTGACAGTTTCGGGAAATTTGGAAATTTTTACAATTGTTTTAAAAGTTAGGAAGAGTTTGGAAAGGTTTAAAAAAAAAAATAACTTTCTGGGAAGTTTTTGAAACAGTTTGAAGAAGTTATCTTTTTAAACTTTTTAAATTACTTTTTCACTAATATCTAGTTTGTTCTAAAACTAATCCAGATACAAAATTCCTCTGAGCAAATCTTTTGGACTAATATGTCACAAAATAAAACCCTACATTTAAACCTGCAGAATCTGAACCTTCTCTGAGGATAAAGTATGAGCTTCACCTCCTCAGCGTCGTCTGGTTCTCCATCGTTCAGAGCCGAGTACAGGATCATGTAATGAGAAGCTCCATCCACCGCGCTCCACGTTACCCTCAGAGCTTCATGAGAGGACGGAGACACCAGGAGGTCCCCGGGCATCTGCAGAGAATGAAGAAGAAGAACATGTACACTGCAGAGGAACTGAGAGAAGAAGAAACATGTCACATCTGCAGAGGAACTGAGAGAAGAAGAAACATGTCACATCTGCAGAGGAACTGAGAGAAGAAGAAACATGTCACATCTGCAGAGGAACTGAGAGAAGAAGAACATGTCACATCTGCAGAGGAAACTGAGAGAAGAAGAAACATGTCACATCTGCAGAGGAACTGAGAGAAGAAGGAACATGTCACATCTGCAGAGGAACTGAGAGAAGAAGAACATGTCACATCTGTAGAAGAAACATGTCACATCTGCAGAAGAAATGAGAGAAGAAGGAACATGTCACATCTGCAGAGGAACTGAGAGAAGAAGAAACATGTCACATCTGTAGAAGAAACATGTCACATCTGCAGAAGAACTGAGAGAAGAAGGAACATGTCACATCTGCAGAGGAACTAAGAGAAGAGAAACATGTCACATCTGCAGAAGAACTGAGAGAAGAAGAAACATGTCACATCTGTAGAAGAAACATGTCACATCTGCAGAGGAACTGAGAGAAGAAGGAACATGTCACATCTGTAGAAGAAACATGTCACATCTGCAGAGAACTGAGAGAAGAAGGAACATGTCACATCTGTAGAAGAAACATGTCAATTGCAGAGGAACTGAGGAGAAAGAAGAAAAAACATGTCACATCTGCAGAGGAACTGAGAAAGAAGAAACATTACACAAACTGAAGAAAGAAACATGTCACATCTGCAGAGGAACTGAGAGAAGAAGGAACATGTCACATCTGTAGAAGAAACATGTCACATCTGCAGAGGAACTGAGAGAAGAAGAAACATGTCACATCTGTAGAAGAAACATGTCACATCTGCAGAGGAACTGAGAGAAGAAGAACATGTCACATCTGTAGAAGAAACATGTCACATCTGCAGAAGAACTGAGAGAAGAAGGAACATGTCACATCTGCAAAAGAAACATGTCACATCTGTAGAAGAAACATGTCACATCTGCAGAGGAACTGAGAGAAGAAGAAACATGTCACATCTGCAGAAGAACTGAGAGAAGAAGAAACATGTACATCTGTAGAAGAAACATGTCACATCTGCAGAGGAACTGAGAGAAGAAGAACATGTCACATCTGCAGAGGAACTGAGAGAAGAAGAAACATGTCACATCTGCAGAAGAACTGAGAGAAGAAGAAACATGTCACATCTGCAGAGGAATGAGAAAGAAAACATGTCACATCTGCAGAAGAACTGAGAGAAGAAGAAAACATGTCACATCTGCAGAAGAACTGAGAGAAGGAACATGTCACATCTGCAGAAGAACTGAGAGAAGGAACATGTCACATCTGCAGAGAACTGAGAGAAGAAACATGTCACATCTGCAGAAGAACTGAGAGAAGAAGAAACATGTCACATCTGCAGAAGAACTGAGAGAAGGAACATGTCACATCTGAAGAAGAACATGAAGAGAACTGAGAGAAGAAACATGTCACATCTGCAGAAGAACTGAGAGAAGAAGGAACATGTCACATCTGCAGAAGGAACTGAGAGAAGAAGAAGAAACATGTCACATCTGCAGAAGAACTGAGAGAAGAAGAAACATGTCACATCTGCAGAGGAACTGAGAGAAGAAGAAACATGTCACATCTGCCAGAAGAACTGAGAGAAGAAGAAACATGTCACATCTGCAGAAGAAGCTGAAGAGAAGGAACATGTCACATCTGCAGAAGAACTGAGAGAAGGAACATGTCACTCTGCAGAGAACTGAGAGAAGGAACATGTCACATCTGCAGAAGAACTGAGAGAAGAAACATGTCACATCTGCAGAAGAACTGAGAGAAGAAGAAACATGTCACATCTGCAGAAGAACTGAGAGAAGAAGAAACATGTCACATCTGCAGAGAACTGAGAGAAGAAAAGAAACATGTCACATCTGCAGAGGAATGAGAGAAGAAACAGTCACATCTGCAGAAGAACTGAGAGAAGAAGAAACATGTCACATCTGCAGAGGAACTGAGAGAAGAAACATGTCACATCTGCAGAAGAACTGAGAGAAGAAGAAACATGTCACATCTGCAGAAGAACTGAGAGAAGAAGAAACATGTCACATCTGCAGAAGAACTGAGAGAAGAAGAAACATGTCACATCTGCAGAAGAACTGAGAGGATTGATGGACACACTAATATAAATGTAGATGTTTTCAGCAGATTTTTACATATTTCTGATGTTTGTAAAATATATCTTCATCATGGTTATCGAGTCCCACAGATACTGAGGGATTAGTTTTATCAGGATCTCCTCGTCCAAAGGTGTGGAAGGTGACGGTAGTAGATCAGAGATGAAGTGTCTTGCCAAAGGGCACGGCGGCAGTGACTCACGTGTGGTGACGGTCCCGCGCAGCGCCACTCCCACGCTGAGGTGGTACACGGGGAAGATGGACACGTGGTACAGCGTGTCAGAGGAGAGTTTCTGCAGCAGCACGGAGGACGAGGAGCCTGGGACCACAGCCTGGAGAGGACCACAGACCACAGTAAGACACACACAAGACCACAGCCTGTAGAGGACCACACAGACCACAGTAAGACACTCACAAGACCACAGCCTGGAGAGGACCACAGAGACCACAGTAAGACACACACAAGACCACGGCCTGGAGAGGACCACAGACCACAGTAAGACACACACAAGACCACAGCCTGGAGAGGACCACAGACCAAAGTAAGACACACACAAGACCACAGCCTGGAGAGGACCACACAGACCACAGTAAGACACACACAAGACCACAGCCTGGAGAGGACCACACAGACCACAGTAGAACCATATAAGACCACAGCCCTGGAGAACGGACCACACAGACCACAGTAAGACACACACAAAGACCACAGGCCTGGAGAGGAACCACAGTTAAGACATCTGCACAAACCACAGCCTGGAGTAGGGACCACAGGACCACAGTAAGAAACACACAAGACCACAAGCCTGGAGAGGACCACAGTAAGACACTCACACAGACCACGCCTGGAGAGGACCACACAGACCATCAGTAAGACCACTCACAGACCACAGCCTGGAGAGGACCACAGACCCAGTAAGGACACATATAAGACCACCAGCCTGGAGAGGACCACACAGACCACAGTAAGACACACACAAGACCACAGCCTGGAGAGGACGCACAGAGACCACAGTAAGACACACCAAGACCACAGCCTCGGAGAGGACCACACAGAACACAGTCCAAGACACCACACAAGACCACGGCCTGAAGATGGACCACACAGACCAACAGTAAGACACACCAAAGACACAGCCTGGACGAGACCCACAGATCCACAGTTTAAGACAACATATTAAGACCACAGCCTGGAGAGGACCACAACCAGACCCAGTAAGACACATATAAGAACCACAAGCCTGCGAGAGGACCACCAACCACAGTTAAGACACACACAAGACCACGCCTGGAGCAGGACCCACAGACCACAGTAAGGACACATATACAAGACCACAGCCTGGAGAGGACCACACAGACCACAGTAAGAACACACACAAGGACCACGAGCCTGGAGAGGACCACACAGACCACAGTAAAGACACACACCAAGACCAAGCCTGGAGAGGACCACACAGACCACGAGTAAGACACACACAAGACCACCAGCCTGGAGAGGACCACACAGGACCACAGTAAGACACAACACAAGACCACGGCCTGGAGAGGACCACACAGACCACAGTAAGACACACACCAGACCACGGCCTGGAGAGGACCCACACAGACCACAGTAAAGACACACAAGACCACAGCCTGGAGAGGACCACAGACACAGTAAGACACATATAAGACCACAGCCTGGAGAGGACCACACAGACCACAGTAAGACACACACAAGACCACAGCCTGGAGGAGGACCCACAGACCACAGTAAGACACATATAAGACCACAGCCTGGAGAGGACCACACAGACCACAGTAAGACACACACAGACCACAGCCTGGACGAGGACCACAGACCAAAGTAAAGACACACACAAGACCACGGCCTGGAGAGGACCACACAGACCACAGTAAGACACACACAAGACCACAGCCTGGAGAGGACCACAGACCACAGTAAGACACATATAAGACCACAGCCTGGAGAGGACCACAGAGACCACAGTAAGACACACACAAGACCACAGCCTGGAGAGGACCACAGACCAAAGTAAGACACACACAAGACCACAGCCTGGAGGAGGACCACACAGACCACAGTAAGACACACACAAGACCACAGCCTGGAGAGGACCACAGACCAAAGTAAGACACACCACAAGACCACAGCCTGGAGAGGACCACACAGACCAAAGTAAGACACACACAGACCAAGTGGAGAGACCACACACAGACCCACAGTAAGACACACAAGACCACAGCCTGGAGAGGACCACACGACCCAGAAACACACACCAAGACCACAAGCCTGGAGAGACCACACAGCCACAGTAAGACACACACAGCACAGCCTGGAGAGGACCACAGTAAGACACTCACAAGACCACAGCCTGGAGAGGACCACACAGACCACAGTAAGACACTCACAAGACCACAGCTGGAGAGGGACCACAGACCACAGTAAGACAACACAAGACCACAGCCTGGGAGAGGACCACAGTAAGACACTTCACAAGGACACAGCCTGAGAGGACCACAGACCACAGTAAGACACTATTAAGGACCACGCCTGGGAGAGGACCACACAGACCACAGTAAGACACTGCACAAGACCACAAGCCTGGAGAGGGACCACACAGACCACAGTAAGACACATACTAAGACCACAGCCTGGAGAGGACCACACCAGACCACAGTAAGACCACACACAGACCACAGCCTGGAGAGACCACACAGACCACGGAAGGTAAGGACACCACACAGACCACAGCCTGGAGAGACCACAGAGACCACAGTAAGAACACACACAAGAACCACAGCCTGGAGAGGACAACCACAGACCACAGTAAGACACACACAAGACCACAGCCTGGAGAGGACCACAAGACCACAGTAAGACACATATAAGGACCACAGCCTGCGAGAGGACCACACAGACCACAGTAAGACACATATTAAGACCACAGCCTGGAGAGACCACACAGACCACAGTAAGGACACATATAAGACCACAGCCTGGAGAGGACCACAGAGACCACAGTAAGGACACTCACAAGACACAGGCCTGGAAGAGGACCACACAGACCACAGTAAGAACAACAAGACAAGCCTGGAGAGGACCACAGACCACAGTTAAGACACCTGATCAGCTGTGATAAGAGTCTGACCTCCTGTAGTGTTTTTATAAAGGGATGTTTCAGAGTCTGACCTCCTGTGTTAGTGGTTTTTATAAAGGGATGTTTCAGAGTCTGAACCTCCTGTGGTGTTTTTATAAAGGGATGTTTCAGAGTCTGACCTCCTGTTGTTTTTTATAAAGGGATGTTTCAGAGCCCTCTTATTTTTATAAAATTTTCAACTGACCTCCTGTAGTGTTTTTATAAAGGATGTTTCAGAGTCTGACCTCCTGTGGTGTTTTTATAAAGGGATGTTTCAGAGTCTGACCTCCTGTAGTGTTTTATAAAGGGATGTTTCAGAGTCTGACCTCCTGTAGTGTTTTTTAAAGGGATGTTCAGAGTCTGACCTCCTATAGTGTTTTTATAAAGGGATGTTTCAGAGTCTGACCTCCTGTGCGCTCTGGTCCTCAGCGCTGTGATAAACCACTCTGTAGCGCTGCACGCCCTCGCCGTTAGCACCGTTAGCGCCGTTAGCATCAGCCTGGGTCCAGTGCAGCCGGACGCTGGCGGGGCCCAGCTCAGAGAAGCGCAGGGCGGTGGGTCCTGGGGGGTCAGCGGGGGGTCGGAGAGGGAGGGGCCTGCGGTGGGGGCGGGGTCTGCACCTGCCACAGAGACACATGAGCTCAGAGGTCGCCAGTGCAGACGATATTTCACAGGAGGTTTTAAAGTTAGTTAGAAAATGGATTAATCTAATAACGTAATAACGTAAATAAATAATCTCTTTCACTCTTTAAAATGATCTGGTTAATAAAAGTGACCAAACACATTTCTTTCTCTCTTTCTTTCTTTCTTCCTTTCTTTGAGCCCCCTGTACCCGAGGGGCCCCACCATGAGCCCCTGCTTTAGTATGCCTCCCCCTGCAGACGGGCAGTTCTGTCTCAGCTGCTGTAAGTCAGGGACGTGTCTGAACTTTACTCTTGTGATGTTTTTAAATCTAAACCTGCTGCTATAGTCACCTCTTCATTTCTCTGGGCCTGGGAGCGCCCCCACACTGCCCACACTGACCCGCCCCACACTGACCCCGCCCCGCACTCACCTGTGACGACGCCACTCTCCTCGATGCGTCCGCAGAGGATGTGCACGAGGCGAGGCACCAGTTACTGAGCAGCGGGAAACCGTTCACATTATAGACGTTCAAGTCCAGAGGCTCCGAGGCCACCTGACGTAGCTCTGCTTCATCAGCGTTCTTCACCCCTGCAACATCATCATCATCATCTTATCATCATCATCTATCATCACCTGATCACCTCATCATCATCATCATCATCATCATATCATCATCACCTCATCATCATCTTATCATCATCATCTTATCATCATCACCTCATTATCATCACCTGATCATCATCATGACCTTATCATCATCATCATCATCATCACATCATCATCATCTTATCATCATCATCTCATCATCTTATCATCATCACCTCATTATCATCACCTGATCATCATCATGACCTATCATCATCACACATTCATCATCATCTTATCATCATCATCTTATCATCATCATCTTATCATCATCATCTTATCATCACCTGATCACCTCATCATCATCTTATCATCATCATCATCATATCATCATCACCTCATCATCATCTTATCATCATCATCACCTCATCATCATCTTATCATCATCATCATCATCATCATCTTATCATCATCATCATCATCATCACCTCATCATCATCATCTTATCATCATCATCATCATCACCTCATCATCATCTTATCATCATCATCACCTCATCATCATCTTATCATCATCATCATCATCATCATCTTATCATCATCATCATCATCATCACCTCATCATCATCATCTTATCATCATCATCATCATCACCTCATCATCATCATCTTATCATCATCATCATCATCATATCATCATCATCACCTCATCATCATCATCTTATCATCATCATCATCATCATATCATCATCATCATCATCACCACCACATGATTAAATACACCATGCACAGCTCCTTCAGTGACTTCCTGTTTGTTCTCAGACCTGTGGCAGTGACTTTAAACTGTCACTTGTTTATCGTCCAGTGTCATTAAATACATCATATTTTTTCTGACTAAAATGAGACTAAAACTAATTTAAAAGTAGTTACTGAGACTAAAATTGTGACAAAATCTGTTGTTTTGTTCGACTCAAAGTAAAAGAAGAGACTTAAACATGTGACTTTAGTGACACACTTCGAAAGAGGCCTCGATGCTTTGAAATGTTGATGAAATGTCCGAATAAACTTCGCTTGTGACTCTTTTCTCCAGATCCAAAACAAGGATGAAAACGCAACAAAAAAGCAACAGAAAGCAAAAAAAGGACCAAACCACAACAATAAAAGTTACAAAAACGTGACAAAAAGCATCAAAAATACAGAGCAACAATGTGAGGAAAAATCTTAGATCACTTTGTAGGTCTTAGCTTTCAAATGAGGCATTACATTGGCCTATAGGCTGTGAACTCCAGTCAAGAAAATGTTTAGATTTGGGTAAAGCCGAGCTGGAGAAATGTCCTGGGTTCTGGTGGGGGTTAGTTTTCGTGTGAAAGGTCGTACCCACGGCGATGATCTCCACGCCGCGGCTCTTGAGGCGAGCGGCGGCGGAGACGGCGTCGTCCTGGACTTTCCGTCCGTCAGAAGAACCAGGAACATGGGCACGTCATCGCGGGCACCAGCAGAGGGCGCCATGCTGCGCTCCATCACGTGCAGCAGCGCCTGGCCTGGAGAGAAGAAGAGCGGACAGGTCTCATCTACACCTTTATCCTCTGTACCTTCCTCCTCAGGGAAATACAGGAGAACATTTATCCAATCTCCAACACCTGTGCACTGGAATGTGTCACCTTCGCTCTACCATCAGGGCTCTACATCTCTCTACCTGAGAACCTCAGACCAGTCAGGACTAAACACACTGAGAACCTCAGACCCAGAGTCAGGACTAAACACACTGAGAACATCAGACCCAGAGTAAGGACTAAACACTCTGACAACATCAGACCCAGAGTAAGGACTAAACACTCTGAGAACCTCAGACCCAGAGTCAGGACTAAACACTCTGAGAACATCAGACCCAGAGTCAGGACTAAACACACTGAGAACATCAGACCCAGAGTCAGGACTAAACACACTGAGAACATCAGACCCAGAGTCAGGACTAAGCACACTGAGAACATCAGACCCAGAGTCAGGACTAAACACACTGAGAACCTCAGACCCAGAGTCAGGACTAAACACTCTGAGGCTAAAGGTAAAATCTGGAACAGTCTCCTTGACCTTGTAGTTACCTGTGACTCTAACCTTAGTTTTATACTTGTGTTATCTCTAACCTTGTAGTTACCTGTGACTCTAACCTTGTAGTTACCTGTGACTCTAACCCTGTAGTTACCTGTGACTCTAACCTTGTAGTTACCTGTGACTCTAACCTTGTAGTTACCTGTGACTCTAACCTTGTAGTTACCTGTGACTCTAACCCTGTAGTTACCTGTGACTCTAACCTGTAGTTACCTGTGACTCTAACCTTGTAGTTACCTGTGACTCTAACCCTGTAGTTACCTGTGACTCTAACCTTGTAGTCACCTGTGACTCTAACCTTGTAGTTACCTGTGAATCTAACCCTGTAGTTACCTGTGACTCTAACCTTGTAGTTACCTGTGACTCTAACCTTGTAGTTACCTGTGACTCTAACCTTGTAGTTACCTGTGGCTCTAACCTTGTAGTTACCTGTGACTCTAACCTTGTAGTTACCTGTGGCTCTAACCTTGTAGTTACCTGTGACTCTAACCTTGTAGTTACCTGTGACTCTAACCCTGTAGTTACCTGTGACTCTAACCTTGTAGTTACCTGTGACTCTAACCTTGTAGTCACCTGTGACTCTAACCTTGTAGTTACCTGTGAATCTAACCCTGTAGTTACCTGTGACTCTAACCTTGTAGTTACCTGTGACTCTAACCTTGTAGTTACCTGTGACTCTAACCCTGTAGTTACCTGTGACTCTAACCTTGTAGTTACCTGTGACTCTAACCTTGTAGTCACCTGTGACTTTAACCTTGTAGTTACCTGTGACTCTAACCTTGTAGTTACCTGTGACTTTAACCTTGTAGTTACCTGTGGCTCTAACCTTGTAGTTACCTGTAACTCTAACCTTGTAGTTACCTGTGACTCTAACCTTGTAGTTACCTGTGACTTTAACCTTGTAGTTACCTGTGACTCTAACCTTGTAGTTACCTGTGAATCTAACCCTGTAGTTACCTGTGACTCTAACCTTGTAGTTACCTGTGACTCTAACCTTGTAGTTACCTGTGACTCTAACCTGTAGTTACCTGTGACTCTAACCTTGTAGTTACCTGTGACTCTAACCTTGTAGTTACCTGTGACTCTAACCTTGTAGTTACCTGTGACTCTAACCTGTAGTTACCTGTGACTCTAACCTGTAGTTATGTGTTACCTTGTTTTGTGACTCTAACCTTGTAGTTACCTGTGACTCTAACCCTGTAGTTACCTGTGACTCTAACCTTGTAGTTACCTGTGACTCTAACCTTGTAGTTACCTGTGACTCTAACCTTGTAGTTACCTGTAACTCTAACCTTGTAGTTACCTGTGACTCTAACCTTGTAGTTACCTGTGACTCTAACCTTGTAGTTACCTGTGACTCTAACCTTGTAGTTACCTGTGACTCTAACCTTGTAGTTACTTGTGACTCTAACCTTGTAGTTACCTGTGAATCTAACCTTGTAGTTACCTGTGACTCTAACCTTGTAGTTACCTGTAACTCTAACCTTGTAGTTACCTGTGACTCTAACCTTGTAGTTACCTGTGACTCTAACCTTGTAGTTACCTGTGACTCTAACCTTGTAGTTACCTGTGGCTCTAACCCTGTAGTTACCTGTGGCTCTAACCTTGTAGTTACCTGTGACTCTAACCTTGTAGTTACCTGTGACTCTAACCTTGTAGTTACCTGTGGCTCTAACCCTGTAGTTACCTGTGACTGTAACCCTGTAGTTACCTGTGACTCTAACCCTGTAGTTACCTGTGACTCTAACCTTGTAGTTACCTGTGACTCTAACCTTGTAGTTACCTGTGGCTCTAACCTTGTAGTTACCTGTGACTCTAACCCTGTAGTTACCTGTGACTCTAACCCTGTAGTTACCTGTGGCTCTAACCTTGTAGTTACCTGTGAATCTAACCCTGTAGTTACCTGTGACTCTAACCCTGTAGTTACCTGTGACTCTAACCTTGTAGTTACCTGTGACTCTAACCTTGTAGTTACCTGTGCTCTAACCTTGTAGTTACCTGTGAATCTAACCTTGTAGTTACCTGTGAATCTAACCTTGTAATTACCTGTGACTCTAACCTTGTAGTTACCTGTGACTCTAACCTTGTAGTTACCTGTGACTCTAACCTTGTAGTTACCTGTGACTCTAACCTTGTAGTTACCTGTGACTCTACCCTGTAGTTACCTGTGACTCTAACCCTGTAGTTACCTGTGGCTCTAACCTTGTAGTTACCTGTGAATCTAACCCTGTAGTTACCTGTGACTCTAACCCTGTAGTTACCTGTGACTCTAACCTTGTAGTTACCTGTGACTCTAACCCTGTAGTTACCTGTGACTCTAACCTTGTAGTTACCTGTGGCTCTAACCTTGTAGTTACCTGTGAATCTAACCTTGTAGTTACCTGTGACTCTAACCTTGTAGTTACCTGTGACTCTAACCTTGTAGTTACCTGTGACTCTAACCTTGTAGTTACCTGTGAATCTAACCTTGTAGTTACCTGTGAATCTAACCCTGTAGTTACCTGTGACTCTAACCCTGTAGTTACCTGTGACTCTAACCTTGTAGTTACCTGTGACTCTAACCTTGTAGTTACCTGTGAAGGTGTTCCCGCCCTTGTATCTGAAGTTGCGAACAGCGTCTAAAAGCGTTTGTTTCTGGTTGTAGTCGTTGAGCGTCCACTCCGTCCTCGGCTCTGAGCTGTACTGAGTCAGACCTGAACACATGTATCTTTAATTACAAGACAAGCCTCCGAACGACCAAAGGTCCCGTCTGTCCTGAACTCACCGATCTGCACGAGCCTCGGCCCGATCCGGAACGCCGATACGATTCTCTCCAGGAAGTCTCGCACTCGCCTGAAGTTTGAGCGACCGATGCTCCACGAACCGTCCACCAGGAACAAGATGTCAGCCGCTGCGTCACTGTGGCACTGCAGAGGCTTCCTCCTGGACGGCCCTGCAGATATATACGATATATCAACCGATACGATATATCGACCGGTACTATATATCGAACGATACAGAGGAATATCGGCCCACAACGACACAGCGATCCTATATCGGCCTGCAGAGGCGAACGTAACGTCACAGACCAGTGCGACGCTGCCAGAGAAAAGTCTGTCAAAGCTTTGGACTCGTTTGTGGCTCATACTTTTCCACAGTTTAATAATTATGTTTGTTCCGACAGGAGAAGCACAAAAACAGGAACACTCCAGTATCGGTTGATCTAGGCCCTCAGAGAAATATCGGCCAGAGTTTTGCCGATATTCACTCACTGATGACTCGGCGAATTATCTTTGGAACGAAAAGTGTAAGAGACTTAAAGTAAACTAGCTAAAGCGCTCTGTCGGAAAGTCTTTTATATTTCTTGTAGTTTTATTCTGAAACCGCCTAGTAGTGATGTAATTTCCTTTCTGAGCGCATCCCATTCTCATTCTCGCCTGTTTGATGGGATGGTGGCTCCTCGTGTGCGTAACTAAGTGAAAGTAAGTTTTGTAATGTTTAAGCTGTAAATATGGTCATCAGACTTGTTGAAGTATGTTTGCTTTCACCTGTATACCTGTTCAGTGTCTTATGTGCATGTTTTGATACTTTAGTATGTATTCCTTTAGTTAATAGCATCACGTGACTAGATTATAAGCTGTGTTAGACTGTAGATCGTTTCCTATATATTATACCAGCCTTAAGCTTTATTCTGGAGTGCCATCTTTTAGTTTTACCTTTTTATTCCTACCGCTAAATCATGTTTAGCCTCTGTGCCGCCGCCAGACGCACCTAAGTGTAGTTGTGCACTCCCAGTCCATGCGCCCCACACGTGTATGGCGCATGTGGTGCAGTTGCGCTCGCTACCGCTAGAGGGAGGCAGAGACCACTGTATCTATTCTGAATCCCCACTTCGCTCCATTAACCCTGTGTATGCTTGTATATTAGTAGTTATAGTGTTTTTTGGGGTATTTGACTACATTAATATATTTTTTAGTGTCCTAATTAGATAATTATAATTGTATTGGATATTCTTATATACTCTTGTACATTGTAATTAATATTATCTTATTCTTTGTTTCTCTTTGTAGACCACACACACATATACCTGCACATACGTACAAATAGTTGTACCCACACCATCATCCCTGCCTGTACCCAAAGTCAATAATAAAGTTAGTTTGCTGGAATAACTTCTCCGTGCCCTTCTCTCTGACCGGAGCCCTGTCGAAGGAAACTGTCAGACCACTATTATCCCCCTCAGAGTGTCCCACTCTATCACATGGTCCTTCGAGCCGGATTTGACAGCTTTCTGGAGACAATATGGAGCCAGGACAACCATCTGCAGATCCAGCAGTGCGTTCTCGACCCCAGCGGGAGATACAGTTACCAGCATCCCTTGCAAACTTTGAAGTTGGGTACACACCGAGAGTCACAGTACCTCCTACCACCGAAGCTGAGGAACTCGGAGCAGCAGCCCCAGCTCACGACATCCCAGTCCCTGATCCGCTTTCACTGCCACCTGTGAGAGCAGAGTCATCCCGATCCTCGATATCTTCTCATCGTAGCAGACCAAAAACTCGAGCCAGTGCTGACTCATTAACCAAGAGGTCCGTTGCAGAAGGGCTATCCGAGCTACAGAGTGCCATGTTGGAAGAACAAGTCAAGCGCATGGAACTAGCTGAAGTGCAGCGGCAGATTATGGAGCAGACGCTAGTGGACGAGCAGTGCACTCTTCTAGACAAAGAAGCTAGAGACGCCCTCCATGAGAAGGAGGAACTTCTCAGAGAACAAGAACAGCAGAGACGTCGACTGGAGGAGAAAGCAGAGATGGCACACAAGACTAAAGAGGCTATCACCAGACATCAGATGTTGCAACGGCGACTGAAAGAGAAAGAGATGGAATTGATGCAAGCAGCTCTTATCACGTCTTTCCTGACGGAGGAAGGAATTAAGAGTCCCCTTCACTCCAGGCCCCTTAGTGAATATGGGTACGACCTAAGATCCTCATTCAGAGATCAGCCTCTTCTACTCAAAGCACAAGGTGCACCTGGACTGCTCCATTCTACTCCATCTACTCATGTTCCGCCACCAGTCTCCAGCGCAGTCATTCGTCCACCTGTCTCGACAAGTCTCCCCTTAGTACAAGTCCAGCCCGCTCCACAAGTTAGTGCTCCTGCTACTACTGGTGTGCTAGCCCAGCCACAGCCAACATACACTACTATGCCTCCTCCTCCAATCCTCAATCCAGCTCCGCAAGCAGCGCCCAGACCAGCCGTGAGTGCTGTCACCTCACGTGCTCCACCACTGTCAGTAGCACAGTATCTGGCTCCAGTTCGCCTGCCACAGCTGGTCTACAGCCAACCTCAGGACCGATATGTGCCTCCACCTGTTCCATCGCAACAGCCAGTGTTACCAGCTGCCAATACTCTGTCCTATCCTTACCCCGCCATGCCACCTTTGCCACAACAGGTGACAGCGCCTCCAGGTTACAGGGCAGCGCCGGACACAGACCTCATGGAGCTCCTAGTTGCCACTTCTTATGGCCTTCCTAGACCCACTCTACCTCATTTCACCTCAGGTAAAGAGTCAGACTTTGCCCTACTCAAGATGGCTTTGGACAATCTGCTCAATACACATGCCCACCTCACAGAGCAGTTCAAATATCAAGTCCTCCTCGATCACTTGAAGCTGCCAAGCGCCTACAAGCTAGCCCAAGCATACATGCACGATCCTAGACCCTACACCTCAGCCCTCCAGGCTCTCCAAGATAAATATGGGCAACCGCGTCAGCTTGTGCAGAGCGAGCTGGGTGCCATCTTGAATTCACCCCCCGTAAGATCTGGAGATCCCGAGGCATTTGACAACTTTGCCCTGTCAGTACAAGGTCTAGTGGGCATGCTCCGCTCCCTTGAGGGTGAGAATGGCTACGAATTGCGATGCGGCTCCCATGTCGACAGGCTGCTCAGCAAACTGCCCACCAACTATCGAGACGGGTTTGTGGAGTACAGCATAAACCGAGGCATCCTGAGGACCGGCACTGATCAGACCTACACGCTTGAAGACTTCTCTGTTTGGCTTCAGTTAAAGTCACAAGCAAAGCGAATTTCATCCCGAGCAGCTCTGATGTTCCAGGATCAGCCTAAGCCAGTTAAGGGCCAAAGGAAATCCAGGGTCCTTCATCCAACGTGTTCTACAACACAGAAAGCCCAGCTAAATTAACCCCTCCAGATTCTGCTCGCAGCTCAAAGTCACCCAATGCTAAACCTAGTGTGAAGCCTTACTGCCCGTACTGCGACGCCCGAGAGCATTACCTCAGCTTGTGCCCCAAATTCAAAGCGCTCAGTCCATCGGAGATTTCTGCTTGGATTAAAGACAGAGGCTGTTGGAGGTGTGGCAGGAACCATAAACCTGAGGCATGTACTCTCAAGAAGCCTTGCCAAGTGTGCAAGCAGCAACACCTGACCGTGCTCCACGAAGTGTGTCCCCCAGAGGCTAAGAAGGTGCTAATGGTCAGTGCTGCTCCCGACACCATCTACGTTGACCGCCCGAGTCGTCCACAGAGAGTAATGCTGAAGCTAGTTAAAGTGCGCATATACAATGCCGAGCACTCCCTGGAAGGTTTTGCTATCCTGGATGACGGATCAGAGAGAACCATCATCCTTCCCTCAGCAGTCCAAAATCTCCATTTAACCAAAGAGCCTGAAAGCTTGCCTTTGCGCACCGTCCGCCATGAGGTGATTAATCTACAAGGAGCTGCTGTCTCATTCGACATCTCCCCAGCTCATTCTCCCAAACAAAGGTACAACATCTTGCATGCCTTCACCGCTGATGAGCTGAGCCTGTCCGAGCATAGCTATCCTGTCAAGTCACTCATGCGCAGATACTCTCACCTGCAAGGTATTCCTCTGCCGAAGGTTGACAAGGTCCAACCAATTCTACTCATAGGCTCTGACTATCCACATCTGCTGCTTCCCAAACAACCGGTCCGAGCAGGTCCTCCTGGGAGTCCCGTAGCTGTGCGTACTGCTCTTGGTTGGACATTGCAAGGTCCAGCCAACCTCACTGGTGAACACTCTCACTGTTACTTCACCATGTCTCCCAACACAGAGCTGCAGCGACATGTTGAACGACTGTGGGAAGTCGACATAACCCCCTATGCCAACACCAAGACTGCGACCCGCTCCAAAGAAGATCAGCAGGCCCTAGAGCTGCTGGAACAGCGCACACTCAACATAGAAGTAGACGGCGTAACAAGGTATGCCACTCCACTACTGAGACGCAAGGCGAGCCCCACACTCTGGGCTCCAAAGCACACATTGCTCCCACAGCTACGAAGCACAGAACGCCGTCTAGCCAAAGATACTGCTCTAGCTAACACCTATTGTCAAGAAATACAGAAGCTTGAACAATTGGGCTACGCCAAACCTCTACCCCCTGACACAGTAGACAGCTCCACAGAGTCCTGGTATCTGCCACACCATGTTGTCCACCACAATGACAAGGCGAGGATTGTCTACAACTGTTCCTATCAGCACAACGGTCAAAGCCTCAACAGCCAACTGTTGCCCGGTCCTACCTTAGGCCCTACTCTCCTCGGTGTACTTCTTCGGTTTCGAGAACACCGCGTGGCTATCAGTGGTGACATCAAAGCGATGTTTCATCAAGTTCGCCTGCTGGAAGAAGACAAGCCCCTTCTGCGTTTTCTCTGGAGAGGTATGAAGAGGGAGGAGGAACCAACGGTGTATGAGTGGCAGGTTTTACCGTTCGGGACAACATGCAGTCCCTGCTGCGCCACGTACGCCCTCCAGCGGCATGTGAAGGACAACAGCAGCGGCCATAAGGACATCCTACACCTTGTGGAGACTGCCTTCTACGTCGACAACTGCTTGACCAGTGTCACAAACGCTGATGAAGCCAAGACCATCATCAACCGGATGCGCAAACTGCTCTCAGGTGGAGGCTTCGACATCAGGCAGTGGGCCAGCAACACCCCCACAGTTGTTGAGCATCTTCCAGTGGAAGCAAAAGCAGCGAGCACTGAGTTGTGGCTCTCTCAGCCCCGCCAAGATCCAGAAGAGCCAGCCTTAGGCCTTCGCTGGAATTGCCTTACCGATCGCCTTGGGTACCGCCACAGACCAGTAGAGTATTCACAACCAACTTTGAGGAACGTCTACAAGGTGATGGCAACACAATATGATCCCCTCGGATACCTCATTCCATTCACCACCCGAGCGAAGATCCTGATTCAAGACCTGTGGGGAGTGGGAGTTGGCTGGGATGAACCGATCAGACCAGAGGCTCTGCTGGATACCTGGACACAGTGGGAGAGTGAACTAATACATCTTCCACAAGTGGAAATCCCCCGATGCTATGTCCCGTCAGTAGCAGACACTGGGTCACCCAGACGAGAGGCACATATCTTCTGCGATGCCTCCGAAAGAGCTTACGGGGCAGTCGCTTACCTCCGCACCCAAGACAATCAAGGTGAAGTCCACGTTGCATTTGTGATGGCTCGATCACGAGTGAGCCCCCGCAAACAACTATCCATGCCACGCCTCGAACTGTGTGCAGCTTTAGCCGGAGCCCAACTGGCTAAAGTCATTATGACAGAAATGTCGCTCTCTCCCCAGCAAGTCACACTCTGGACTGACTCGACAACAGTTTTGACGTGGCTCACATCCGACTCGTGTCGCTACAAGGTCTTTGTGGGAACTAGAGTCGCAGAAATTCAAGAACTCACCGAAGGCTCGACCTGGCGGTACGTCGGCACCACCGATAATCCAGCCGATGATCTTACTCGCGGCAAACCCTTGCTCGAGCTCAGCCAGCTGAACCGGTGGAGCCAAGGTCCACCATTTCTCCGACAACATCCA
The DNA here is from genome assembly GCA_007210695.1 of Neogobius melanostomus. Classification (NCBI taxonomy): domain Eukaryota; kingdom Metazoa; phylum Chordata; class Actinopteri; order Gobiiformes; family Gobiidae; genus Neogobius; species Neogobius melanostomus. The sequence goes on from VHKM01000897.1 coordinate 88,190, forward strand.
GACTCCTGGCCAGTGCTTCAGTTTACAGAAGCCCAAGAAGCAGATGAGGATGAACTTCGGAAGACAGTGTTCTGTGGAGCCACCACCTGCTCTCTGACCACGACGCCCATGTCTGATACAGACAACTGGGACAGTCTTCTCAAGGCTGTCCATGAGAGCTTTCATGGGGCGGCCAATGACCAGAGCATTCCCATCATGACAGCAGCTGACGTCCAAGCAGCAGAGCTACATGTCCTCAGACAAGCCCAGAGCGAGTCCTTCCCTGAAGAGGTGGAAACTCTTGCTGCTGGTAAGCCTATCTCAAAACAGAGTCACCTGCTCCTGCTTGCTCCAGAGTATGATGAAGCTGTTGGTCTGGTGAGAGTAGGAGGCAGATTACGCAGAGCAGAAGATCTCGACCCAGATGCGATACATCCTATCATCCTTGATCCTAAACATCAAGTCACAAAGCTGCTCATTAAGAAATATGACAGTGAACTGCTACATCCTGGTCCCGAGCGAGTTTTCGCAGAGATGAGGAGAAGATATTGGATCCTCCGGGGAAGAGAGTCCATCAAGCGTCATCAACATGGCTGTGTTGAATGTCAGAAATGGCGTGCGACTCCAGTGGTCCCTCAAATGGCAGACCTACCCCCCGCCAGACTCCGTTTATACAAGCCACCTTTCTGGTCGACTGGAGTCGACTGTTTCGGTCCCTACAACGTCAAGGTGGGCCGGCGCACAGAAAAGCGGTGGGGTCTGATTTTCAAGTGCATGACGACGAGCTGTGTGCACCTTGACCTACTGGAGAGCATAGATACTGATGCCTTCCTGTTGGCTCTCCGCCGCTTCATCGCTCGCCGCGGGAAGCCATTTGAGATCCTGTCCGACAGAGGAACTAACTTCCGAGGTGGAGCTGCAGAGCTGCAGGCCAGTTTTGCCGCATTAGAAGGTCCTCTTCAAGAACAGCTGGCTGGACAGAAGATTGAGTTCCGTTTCAACCCCCCGGGTTCACCACACTTTGGAGGAACATGGGAACGAGAGATCAAGTCGATCAAGTCAGCTCTCCAAGTCATCCTCCAGGACCACACCGTCGCCGAACCTGTGTTACAGACTGTGCTGATTGAAGTGGAGGGAATACTCAACGCTAAACCACTTGGGTACATCTCCTCTGATGCTGCTGACCCGGATCCTGTCACACCGAATCTACTGTTGATGGGACGCCGCGACGCATCACTCCCGCAGGCAGTGTACGCGGACAGTGACCTTCTCAGCAGAAGAAGATGGCGCCACAGCCAGATCCTGGCGGATCATTTCTGGTCCAACTTCATCCGTCGCCACCTCCCGGACCTGCAGAAGCGGTCGAAGTGGCACAAGGACACAGACAATCTGACTGATGGCCAGGTGGTGATGGTGGTTGATTCGCAGCTACCCAGAGCCCAGTGGCCCATTGGGAGAGTGGTGAAGACCTGTCCCGGATCGGATGGACGAGTCAGGGCAGCTGAAGTCAAGATCAAGGGACAGACCTACCTACGGCCAGTCGTGCGCCTTGTGCGGCTGCCAGCCTGGGAGGATGAAGACGACGCCAACTAAGTAGACTTTCCTTTGGGGTTCAAATTTATTGCTAAATTTGGGGGCGGCTATGTCGGAAAGTCTTTTATATTTCTTGTAGTTTTATTCTGAAACCGCCTAGTAGTGATGTAATTTCCTTTCTGAGCGCATCCCATTCTCATTCTCGCCTGTTTGATGGGATGGTGGCTCCTCGTGTGCGTAACTAAGTGAAAGTAAGTTTTGTAATGTTTAAGCTGTAAATATGGTCATCAGACTTGTTGAAGTATTGTTTGCTTTCACCTGTATACCTGTTCAGTGTCTTATGTGCATGTTTTTGATACTTTAGTATGTATTCCTTTAGTTAATAGCATCACGTGACTAGATTATAAGCTGTGTTAGACTGTAGATCGTTTCCTATATATTATACCAGCCTTAAGCTTTATTCTGGAGTGCCATCTTTTAGTTTTACCTTTTTATTCCTACCGCTAAATCATGTTTAGCCTCTGTGCCGCCGCCAGACGCACCTAAGTGTAGTTGTGCACTCCCAGTCCATGCGCCCCACACGTGTATGGCGCATGTGGTGCAGTTGCGCTCGCTACCGCTAGAGGGAGGCAGAGACCACTGTATCTATTCTGAATCCCCACTTCGCTCCATTAACCCTGTGTATGCTTGTATATTAGTAGTTATAGTGTTTTTTGGGGTATTTGACTACATTAATATATTTTTTAGTGTCCTAATTAGATAATTATAATTGTATTGGATATTCTTATATACTCTTGTACATTGTAATTAATATTATCTTATTCTTTGTTTCTCTTTGTAGACCACACACACATATACCTGCACATACGTACAAATAGTTGTACCCACACCATCATCCCTGCCTGTACCCAAAGTCAATAATAAAGTTAGTTTGCTGGAATAACTTCTCCGTGCCCTTCTCTCTGACCGGAGCCCTGTCGAAGGAAACTGTCAGACCACTATTATCCCCCTCAGAGTGTCCCACTCTATCACACGCTCCCTCCTTTTGCTGCCCTGCTGTGACATAAACGAACCAGATATTTATGAGACGAGTCTTTTCCATCTTCAGAACGTGTCAGCGCCTCTAGTTCTGTGTTTGCACCGAGCGGGAGGAAAATGTGACAGAACAGTGATAATAAATGCAGGTGACACGTAGAGGTCAGGTCCAAAACCGTTTCTGTTTATTGAAGTATATCTTAATGGTTATGAACACTGGATTTTGTTGTTGTTTAGATTGTAGCTCCTCATGCTATAGCCGTAAACCAGCTGTTTTCTCCCAGAGCTGAGGAGGTTTCACTTTGTGTGAATGAGGCGTGAAAACGAGAATGGGCTCGATTATAATACAGCTCAGGACAAAGTGACAATGAGCTGAAAGTCTAAATGCTCAGAACCAAACGCTAAGGCTTAGTGTTAGCGGCACATAAATGTTTAACTATAGGCTGTTTGGAAGATTTAAATATCGGCCTTTCCAACGTCTTCATATCGGACCCAAAACTCCAGCCCTAGTTTTAATAATGGTATCGATATTGTCCGTGTGCTACAGATCCTAAAACATGGAAATAAATGGAACAGATGAACAGAAATGCCTTTGTTTGTCCCGTCAGAGACGTTTGTGGGAAAAACCTCAGAGTCATAATTACAGCTCGTCTCTAAATGTCTCTGATTTCCCTCACGAGCATCTCGTAAAAGGAAGAGGCGGAGCATCAGGTTTAAAACAGGTGTCTCTGAGCTTTACAAGACTCTAACCACACGACGGAAACAACTCATTTACACATCAGATGTTACGGGTAAATACTTAGTGTGGGCAAAGCCTGGCCCCGGGGCCACTGTGGCCCCTGGAGACGCTGCAGGTGAAAACAAGGACTTTTCACATTTAGCTGGTTTCCTTTTTAAAGTGACACATGGTTAACACAATTATACATGCACGTTTACCCAGTTTTCATTAGATAATACTTATTGTTTCACTTCCTTATTGGACAGGAAGTGACATCAATGGGGTAAACAATTAAAAACTGTTGCCGTGCCAACCATGTTATATCAATGAGAAATGAGTGAAGTCTATGCCATTAACTTGAAAATGTAAATAAAAATAACTTTCTCCATTATTACTGACACCAGATGTTATGCATCCAGCTCGGTCATAATTACAAAAGCATTAAAAGCTGTTATTATGAACTTTAACGTCTCTAACTCTGTCAGACTCTCTCTCTACCAGGTTTATTCTCTGAGATTTATCCAGGAAGTGACTCCAACATGTCTGTGTCACTCCCTGGTCTGTCCCACGCTTATTCATTCACAAATACTGACAAGTTTGGTATCCGCGTGTAGCAGGAAAGGCTGTGACCGAGATGACGCTGTAATCCAAATATGGTCATTTCCTCTGTGGGAGACAGCAGCGGCTAAAGACGGTGGACCATAAACATACACATATTTCATTTAAATTTTATGTGAAAGACACACACTAAGTGACACACAATCGTGAAGTGAAATGAAATTCATACATGATTTTGATTTTTTTTATGAATAAAAAACTGAAAAGTGGGATGTGCATAAGTACCGCCCCCTTTCCTTTTAGTGCAAACAATTGCTGTCAGAAGTTTCCTGATGATTTCTGAATGATCACATGTTAATGACTAAATAGAGTCGACCTGTGTGTAATCTAATGTCAGTTTTAAATACAGCTGCTCTGTGATGGTCTCAGAGGTCTGTTCAGAGACTGTTCGGAGCAACAGCATCATGAAGTCCAATAACACACCAGACAGGTCCGAGATAAAGTTATGGAGAATTATAAAGCTGGGTTAGGTTATAAAAACATTTAAACATCTCTCAAAGTACAGTTAAATACATCATCCAGGAATAGAAAGAGTGTGGCATCACTGCAAACCTACCAAGACCCGGCTGTTCTCCTAAACTTACTGACCGAACAAGGACCGCACTGACCAGAGCTGTTACCAAGAAGCCTCTGATGACCCTGGATGAACTGCAGAGAGCTACAGCTCAGGTGGGGGAAACTCTACACAGGACAACTATTAGTCGTACACTGCACAAATCTGGCCTTATGGCAGAGTGGCATTGTTAAAAGAAAACCATCAGAAATCCTGTTTCCTGTTTAACACCATGTGGCTTCTGGCAAAATGTCAAAAAGTTAAAGGGGGCCGATACTTATGCAGCCCACAGTACAGGGCGCATGTGCAGACAAAGGGACTAAACTTTAGGGCCGTTTTCATTCCACTCTTTAACAACAACTGCTCCATAAGACTCCACACTTTACAGACTCGGGAGCTCAAGGAGCTTGTCTCACCTGTCTGAGGGGGAGGAGCTCGTCTCACCTGTCTGAGGGGAGGAGCTCGTCTCACCTGTCTGAGGGGGAGGAGCTTGTCTCACCTGTCTGAGGGGGAGGAGCTTGTCTCACCTGTCTGAGGGGGAGGAGCTCGTCTCACCTGTCTGAGGGGGAGGAGCTTGTCTCACCTGTCTGAGGGGGAGGAGCTCGTCTCACCTGTCTGAGGGGAGGAGCTCGTCTCACCTGTCTGAGGGGGAGGAGCTTGTCTCACCTGTCTGAGGGGGGCGGGGCTTGTCTCACCTGTCTGAGGGGGCGGGGCTTGTCTCACCTGTCTGAGGGGGGCGAGGCTTGTCTCACCTGTCTGAGGGGGGCGGGGCTTGTCACTGGTCTCACTCGTCCCCTGTTCCTCTTTTCTTTCTCCCTTCGAGCGTTCTTTCTTCTTCTTTCGTCGCTCTTTGGTTTTATCGAGCTCCTCCTCGGACTCTTCAGACGGAGGAGGCTCAGTTGGAGGAGGCTCAGTCGCCGTGGGAACTGCGGAGTAAAAGGCGGAGGACTTTTAGCACTCTGACATATGCCTTTGTGCAGCTCGAACTATAGTTTCCATCAGTAATTAAAGAGAAAGTCTGCAGGTTTAACCTCCCGCCGTATCAAAGCACATTTTCTCCAGTTTGACCCAAATCTAACTTGAGCATTTACAGCCTAAGCCAATGTAACTTCCTTGTTTTTGTTTTCACATTTTAGTCGTTTTTCGTTGCATTTTTGTAACATTTTTGGTGTAATTTAACTGTGATCAAGCCACAAAAATGTGACCAAAACATGATGAACCAAAAAGGACGAAACCGTGACAATCGTAACGAGGAAGAAGCTTGGATGAGTTTTGTTGGGATTAATGCACTCGGTTAAGGTGGGGGTTAAGAGGTTAAAAAGGCTGTTCAAAGCCACAGAACTGGAAAGCAAATCAATGTATTATGAACACATTGTTGGATAAACTATTAACTTCAGTATTCCTTTATGCAGCATCATCAGTAAGTAGGTTTTTATGATTTCTTTCTACAGCGGGGAGACGTGTCCGGGCGTTTGGATCTCGGCCCTGAGTTTGACCAGATACAGCCGGATCCATCAGAGACATTAGTGTCTGTGGCACGACTTTTCATCGTACAAGACTTTGCTGTTTTTCCACTTCGTTCGCTTCAACAGCCTGAGCCGCAGTAAGAAGCACATAGCCTGATAAACCACACCCACTTCTTTTCTTTGGTGGAGTTTATGGAATTATTCAGAGGCTGAGCAAAAACTAGAGGAAAGAAGCTAAAGAGGAGCTAATGATAAGCTAACACCAGCTAATGATAAGCTAACACCAGCTAATGTTAAGCTAAGATAACACCAGCTAATGTTAAGCTAACACCAGCTAATGATAAACTAACACCAGCTAATGATAAACTAACACCAGCTAATGATAAGCTAACACCAGCTAATGTTAAGCTAACACCAGCTAATGTTAAGCTAAGATAACACCAGCTAATGTTAAGCTAACACCAGCTAATGATAAGCTAACACCATCTAATGTTAAGCTAACACCAGCTAATGATAAGCTAACACCAGCTAATGATAAGCTAACACCAGCTAATGATAAGCTAACACCAGCTAATGAAAGCTAACACCAGCTAATGTTAAGCTAACACCAGCTAATGATAAACTAACACCAGCTAATGATAAGCTAACACCAGCTAATGTTAAGCTAACACCAGCTAATGTTAAGCTAAGATAACACCAGCTAATGTTAAGCTAACACCAGCTAATGATAAGCTAACACCAGCTAATGTTAAGCTAACACCAGCTAATGTTAAGCTAACACCAGCTAATGATAAGCTAACACCAGCTAATGATAAGCTAACACCAGCTAATGTTAAGCTAACACCAGCTAATGATAAGCTAACACCAGCTAATGATAAGCTAACGATAAGCTAACACCAGCTAATGTTAAGCTAACACCAGCTAATGTTAAGCTAACACCAAGATAACACCAGCTAATGTTAAGCTAACACCAGCTAATGTTAAGCTAACACCAGCTAATGATAAGCTAACACCAGCTAATGTTAAGCTAACACCACACCAGCTAATGATAAGCTAACACCAGCTAATGTTAAGCTAATACCAGCTAATGATAAGCTAACACCAGCTAATGTTAAGCTAACAGTGGCTGAATGCTCAGATACAGCTCGTTTGATGGTTCCCTTCTGGGCCAGGACTCCCCTGAAAAAGAGATTCTTAATCTCAGTGGGACTTTCCTGGTTAAAGGGACTATACGGAGTTTAAAAATGTTGAAATGATGTATTTTCCTCCCTCACATGTTCCAGCCATGTCCTAATGTGTAGAATGAGTCCAGACCTGTTCACCACAACTGCCTCTAAAACCCTGCCCTGTCACAAAGGTGTTACTTCAGGTCCAAAGCTCCGTCAGCACGAGTTTAATATAGAGACTGCAGTTACACTTTAGACCTGAGGTGGCAGTAGTGAGTATAAAATGACCAACTTGCATCTAGTAAATAAAGGTAAAGTAATAATAATACAAAATAAAATACATCTCTGTCTCCGTCCTGTACGACCTTTGATGTTCACAGAGATCTGTCCCATGAATGAAAGACCGTGCAGTGTCACCGGCTTTAAGCTCGAGTTAAACGGCTCTGACATCAGGCTCGTCCTCACCAGGGGGCGTGGCTGCTGTAGGGGCGGGGCTGGTGTGGGGGTAGAACACGGCGGGCAGCAGCTCCGTCCCGGCGTCGGGCGCCTCGGTCTCTCCTGATCCCGAGCCCAGAGGAACCAGACGCTTCTTCTCCCGACTGCGGAGAACCTCGTCCTGACGCAGGCTCTGCACTGGAACACAGAGGTGCGTTCAGGGGAAACTCGGAAACTTAGAATATCCTTAAAAGTGCATTCATTTCTGTTGTTCAACTTAAACTGTGAAACTAATACATGACAGACTCATGACACGCACAGTGACATATGTAAAGCCTTTATTTGTTATCGTTTTGATGATTATGGCTCCGCTTGTAAAAACCCAAATTAAAAATCTCATAAGATTAGAATATTTTGAAAAAGGTAAATGGACTTTTCTACCTTCCTCAGGCCCAAAGCGCTTTACAGTGAGGAACCAGTCACTCTCAGTCATACACCAGTGTAACAGACACTGGAGGTCAGGAGGGGGAAGTGTCTTGCCCAAGGACACAACGACAGTTCAGGAGCAGGGATTCAAATCCACGACGACCCGCTCTCCCACCTGCACCTGCACCACCTGCACCTGCACCACCTGCACCACCTGCACCACCTGCACCTGCACCCAAGGGCGCCGTAAAGGGGTGGAAGGTTAGGACGATTCTAAGGGCCCAGGCTGATGAAGGGCCCAGAAGAGCAGACCCTCTTTTTCTTTTCTAATTTCTTTTCTCTTTTTTATACATACGTTAAATGTGCTAGGGCCTCTCATACACTTAATGTGTATTTTGTCCGTTTTGACCATAGATGTAATATTTAACAAACAAATAATGTATTTACTGTTTAAGTCACACCCCTCCCCCTCACAATGGTTCATTCCACCTGCGCTGTCCGAGCTACGCTCGCTAGCGTAGCGTCTCTTGCTTATTGCATTTGTTATGATGCAGTGCAGATAGTGACACACGCAGGCATGTCACATCAAAAGTCAGAGCATCAAAAACGGAAAGAAAAGAAGGAAAGAGAAGAACGCCGAAGTCGACAGTATGTCACACAGTTTTTCAAAAAGAAAGGTAGCTTGCCCTATTCCTGTATTCCAAAACGTTCAGACTTACTTATTTTTGCTGCTACATGACCTGCTTTTATCTAGCTAGCTTAGTAAAATAATTACTGAATTATGATTTACATCCAACAATAATAACATCTCTGCTGTCTCCGGGTTATCATGTCTCGTAGACATGATAACCCGTCCCCTTCTCAGCCAAACAAGGTGAGCCTGAGCGCAAAACTTCACGAAGATTGAAGGCTCTAAGCACGTCTTATCTACTGTGTTCTCCACATGATGATAACTTTACTAAACAAAAAGTAATCTACACGCTTCAAAAATTACAAGATGCAGCTGCAGAGTATTTTTGGGCAGGTCTGCATAGTTTTGCGAATATTTTGCACATGGCCTGTGACCGTTGCTGGTGGCGAGAGAGCATTCAGTAAGCTGAAACTGATTAAAAATGATCTTAGGTCTGCTATGTTGCAGGACAGACTTTGTCACCTTGCCATACTATCCATTGAAAGCAAACTGGCAAGAAAGCTGAACTTTGATGATTTGATACATGATTTTGCCAGCAGAAAGGCACGCCGCTGGGCCATTATAAAGTGATGTTGAACATAACTTTGTTATACCTGGATCAGAGGTTCCGTTAGACTTTTTTTTTGTCGGCCACTTTGGCTGGCTGGGTTGTAAAATGTCGGCCATTCACAAGAATTACCGGCCATTAAAATATATACAGTAGCCTATAATGAATGTGGCTTATTATCAATAACAATCTACATTTAGACCGAGCGCTACACGAGTGCTTTAGTGAGTCCAAAACCAGGCTATTTCTAATGAAAGAATGACGGGAGAAAAATGTAACAACAACTCAAATCCAAACATAAAGTTGTGCGCGTGGAGACGATAGAGGCAGCAGGTGCCACGCGGATGTACCCCGCTCATCTGCACTATAACTCTGACAGAAGGAATCTATGACCCGAACGCTGTCCAGATCTGACCACATCAGCTGCACAGCGAGGGCTGGGCTGTAGATGCTATTCCGTGCTTTAACGTGGCTTCAGGTGTACAATTAGCAACGTCTCTAACCGCTGAAATATTCTGGCGGGACAAATCGACAATGCTGAAGTCACCAAAAGTCACTTTCAAGCGATGCACCCCGGACCCAGCTCTGACACTCAAGAGCGGCTCCAACACCGGTGACTAAACCGAGGCGTCTGCGCAGACTGACCGAGGGAAGCGCCTCTAAACCCGGCCACTCTCCCAGGAAGAGCCGCTGTGGGTCAGCGCGTCAGTCTGACTGAACACACACGAGTTTAAAGAATATCCTAATCAAAAGTATTAGCTGTTGAGTTCTTAACACACTTATATAAAAGTAAATGTACCTGTAGTTCGCCGTTTTCTTGGAAAATGTGAAGAACCACGAAGAAAAAGCGTAACATATCCAGAGAGCGATGAAGGCGCTTCAACTGCGCTTCGTAAAATGGGCTGAGGGCGTACGTCGAAACTTTTTTGGATAGAAATATTTAACCTTTTTTAATATTTAGGCCTGTCTCGAAAACACTTTGTCATGTTAGTCACTGACTTAGGTCAAATGTTAATATATTTTTCTATATTCTCTCCATATTTTTATTTTTTTTATTTTTTTACCGTCGGCCAATTTGGCCGTGGGAAATCATTTTTACCGGCCATTTGCTTTTCACACCGGCCAAAAGCCGGCTACAGCCGGCTAACGGAAACCCTGACCTGGATAACAAACAGTTTATGTCTGGTTCAGTACTTGTTTAGTCCTGGACTGGTTTAGGCCTGGCATTACTCCTGGGTGTGTCTTGAGTTTGAGCCCTTTTGGCCTAGTTTTAGTCTTGGACTGATTTAGTTATGGGTTAGTTCTAGCTGATGTTTCCTGATTGAGCAGTTGGACCCAGTTAAAGCTTGTTCACATAAAGTATATGTCAGTATGTGTACATTATGATCTGTTGTGTTTGCAATTGCAATTGAGATAATAAATATTCTCCTTTTATGTAAACAAGTACATATTTCCATCGTTTTTTCTTGTTTTTGTAGGCTTTTACTCATCAGACATTTTAACTATGCAATGTGCTAAGTATCTTTTTAAAGTATACAGGGCATGTTTATTGGGTTACATTTTATCTGTAAAAAATGTAGGGGGCCCAGAAATTTTTGTTTCCATAGGGCCCAGAATTTCTGGCGGCACCCCTGCCTGCACCACCTGCACCACCTGCACCTGCACCACCTGCACCACCTGCACCACCTGCACCACCTGCACCACCTGCACCTGCACCACCTGCACCACCTGCACCACCTGCACCACCGTCGCCCCAGGCTTTACTGGACTGTGAGTCAGAATCATCAACAACAAACCGGGTTGTGTCATTTAAGTTTATAAAGGTGAGCGAGTGACACTGCTGATCCCCCAGGGTGGCACAGTGGTTAGTGCCTGTGCTGCACAGTCAGAAGGTCCCGAGTTCAATTTCACAGAACATCACTGCAGTTTGTTCTTTCAGTCCGACAGGAGGTTTTGAACTTTACTAAACAGGAAATGTCGTTTAAGCGTCTGTAGAAACGTAGAAAGTGTTTTTTTGAGGGAACTGTTCTCGCTCTGCCCCGCGGCCGCTCAGTCTGAGGTTCATTTAGCTGGTCCTCAGGGCGAGGTCTGAGCTCCCAGAATGCACCTGCAGGGTCAGTGTTGACCTGCTTCTGTGATTGTGATGCTTTAGAGTTGGTTTCTATGACAATAATATCGTTTATCGCAATATTTATATGTCTCAATACACTGCAAAACCTAAATATCAAGCCTGGGTTTAAATGACTTGATCTGAGAATGTCACATGTCAATGGCGTTTCTTACTGCTGAAGCGGCGCTTGACCAGCAGTCGTTCCGCCGTGCCGTTGAGCAGTAGCACCTGCAGAGTGTACTCCTGTCGGGAGTCCAGCCCCGCCACAGTGGCACGCCCCCTGGTGGTGGTCAACATCAGCTCCGGCTGTGGCACATCTGCAACAGACACAGGTCAGAGATGAAGGAGGAAGAGGAACGGCCTCTGGACTTAAACCTGTGACCAGCAAAAGGAGCAGAGACACTGATGTGAGCACTGCAGATGTTCTGCAGATGTTCAGCAGCTCATTTTGTCAAAGGAATTCACATTTGATCTTCTCTTCCAGGTTTGGTCGTGATTCCATTACTCTGTAGAATACTGTTTCCATGGTTACCAGGGCGTATCCGTGGATATGGCTTTGTTTTTGGCTGTATCCATGGAAACAGCACCTGCTCGGCTCCGGCCAGGAACTAAAAACAGTAAACTGTGAAGTGAAACACGGGAAGGAGGAAAGTCTAACCCACTTGTATCTGTGGAGTAAGATTTACCCACAAAGCAATGCTCAGGCTAATGTTCAGGTTAAACTTCCTTTGTCAGACTCAGAACAATGATGTTCAAAAACAATGTAAAGCGTTTGTAAATGTTTGTAAAATGGTGAGACCTGAGATGGGCTTGACCCGGACCTTGTATCCCTGCACCGGCCCCTCAGGCTCCTTCCACTTCAGCTGCAGACGCTCCTCAGACAGAACCGTGAGCTTCAGACGACCTGCACAGACATATCTTTAATCACAGAGTGAAACCTCATTAATTAAGCTGCCCTGACTCCGCCCCCTGACGCTCCTCACTCAAACACATGAACAAACATAAACTTTTGTTACAAACGTTTACCTTTGATTCAGTGATTCTGACGGTGACAGACTCATTACAGAACAAATAACAATCACAATTATTTTAGTCATAATTGAAATTACGATTATTCAAATGTGATGCCTTTAAAAAAAAAATCTTTATTTATTTTTATTTTTAATTTAAAAAAAAGCAGCTAAATATTTTTTAAGTTAATACAATTAAAAAAGTCAAAATTATATTAAATATTCTCCTGTTTCTAAACTAATGATCTCTGTCACACCTGCCCAAGCAAACCGAGCCGTGTGGACTGATGTCAATGTCAACTTTATTTCTATAGCACATTTAAAATGCTTTACAAATTGACACGATGACATCATCACCCAGCGCTGTTGTTTATGTCGGACCAAAGCATTTGTCAGCAGCTCGTGAAATGCGACGGGAACAGAAACAATCATCCCAAGAAATAAATATGAGTTTGCTTAGAGCTGTGTTTGTGAGATCTGATCTTCTAAAGAGTTTGAGACTTTTCTGCAACAACAGCCCTGGACAAAGGACATGAGGCTTCTAAACTTCTGTCCTTCTTTCAGCCATAGGTCAGCACGTCTCAGTAGCTTTATCTCAAGAGCTTCTTATAAAAAAGATTCAAATACATCAGTTCATGAGCCGCGCTGGTTCAGACGCCAAACAAACGGCACAGGACGAGCGGGAGGGCATCCTTCATCCTATTTATCGATTACGCCATTTTCTAATCGTGTCGTGTAATAATCAAAATCTTAATTGTATTTCCATTATTTGCGCAGCCCTACAGTCTGGAAGTCTAAATATTTTACAAATATAAAATGGGCCAAATGGACCTGGTTTTGCATTGAATGTAAAGTAAGTAATAACATAAATATCATTTTTCCAGATCTCAGCGGCTATTCAGAGTTCATCTTTAATGAAGGTTCTTGAGTCGTCGTCTGTACTCTGTAGTTAAAGTTTCTCCTCTTCATCCAAAAGGCTTCGTCAGCAACACTAAGGTTCAGCCCAGATAAAGACCACAGGAGGAGTTTAGTCCCAGTGTTGGGCAAGTTACTTTAAGATGTTAATATATTCTATATGAGTGATTACAGCTTTAAAATATTAATATGTTTCGATAATGTTGCTTTTTAGAGTTAGACTTACACTGAGTTACTTTTGGCAGAATCTAAACTGAAAACACTGAGCTAAAGTGCAGTCAGACATTTCCTTTTCCTTTCCTCCTTTCTCTATGTTTTGTTTTGATCTTCTTGACTGGAGCTACAGCCTCGAGGCCAGAGTAACGCCTCATTTGAAAGCTAAGACCGTCTCAGATGTTTCCTCACATTGTCGCCGCGCTGTGACTTTTTCTTTGTATTTTTTGTGCTTCTTTTGGTCACGTTTCTGTTGCTTTTGTGTTGCTTTTCCATAAGACTTTCCTGCGTTGTTGCTTTTGTGTTTTTGTTGGTTTTTCAGCCCTTTTTTAAACCTGTTTTCTTTTGCATTTTGATGCTTTTTTTTTGCTGCGTTTTCATCCTCTGATGTTTATTGAAGCAGCTCATGTTGCGGCTGCAGAGGGGGTCCTATTGTACATGTTTGAGTGACCGGTCTCTCGGGCTCAGGAAGTCTCTCAGTCTTTCTGTTTTTCTCGGTTTCTCGACGTCTCCGTGACACGACCTTTGAGCCCGGTGATAAATCCTCTTCCTCTTTTGATTTTCCAGCGACGGCAGAAACAAGCGTCGCTCAGACGGAGGAACATCTGCCCCGAGCGGAGAACATCTGCCCCGAGCGGAGAACAGAGCCACTGTGTCAGAGCAGGAAGAGGGCGGAGCTTTGCTTTATTTATAACTGTCCTTTCCCACAATAAGAAGAATGAAACTGCCCAGAGTCAGTTCAGTCTAAAAACAGGCTTCAGGATTTCACTGATCCAATGTTTCTCCAAAGATCCTCCTCATGTATTTGCTCAGGTCGGATTCCTGAAGCACAAATCTACACAAAACACACTTATTATATGAGTTAAACACATTCAAATGGCTTCCCTTCACTCTCAGCTGTTTCATCAGTTTGAGGACTGAAGGCCGTGAGGAAAAAGAACCCCCGCCTGAACCGAGCGCATTTTCTCCAGTTCGACTTTACCCAAATCTGAAAACCTCAGTGCTGGAGATCCACAGAGTAATGGCTCATTTGAAAGCTAAGACCTACAGAAGCGACGACACTTTGAAACTTTCTTTCATTGCTTTTTGTCATGTTTTAGACACGGTTTTGTTGCGTTTTCATCCTCATTTTTGACACTATTTTAAAGTTGTTGTTTTTTAGATTTGGGTAAAGCCGAGCTGGAGAAACTGCGCTCAGTTCAGGCGGAGGTTAAGAGGTTAAAGTTTTATATTACAAAGTCTTCTGAGCGGATCACAAAGACTCGCCGTAAATCCCAGCTCCAGAGAAACGGCTGCAGACAGACGGACATGTGGAGGCGGTACCTTGGGCGTCGGCTCCTGTGATCATCATCATCATCATCATCATCATCATCAGGGCGGGGCAGATGGACCGAGACATCATCACCTGCAGCAAACAGGAGACACAGTGAATTATAGACACAAGAACAAAACCCTGACTCAGCCCAAAGTGCAGCAGTAATTATAATAAAGAGCTGTTTGAAGTGAAAGAAACGCCCTGTCCCATGAGCGCCACATCACTGAAGCTCATTCACAAACTAGGATCTTTAGAATCTATAATAACGCCCTGTCCCATGAGCTCCACGTCACTGAAGCTCATTCACAAACTAGGATCTTTAGAATCTATAATAACACCCTGTCCCATGAGCGCCACGTCACTGAAGCTCATTCACAAACTAGGATCTTTAGAATCTATAATAACGCCCTGTCCCATGAGCGCCACGTCACTGAAGCTCATTCACAAACTAGGATCTTTAGAATCTATAATAACGCCCTGTCCCATGAGCGCCACGTCACTGAAGCTCATTCACAAACTAGGATCTTTAGAATCTATAATAACGCCCTGTCCCATGAGCGCCACGTCACTGAAGCTCATTCACAAACTAGGATCTTTAGAATCTATAATAACGCCCTGTCCCATGAGCTCCACGTCACTGAAGCACATTCACAAACTAGGATCTTTAGAATCTATAATAACGCCCTGTCCCATGAGCGCCACGTCACTGAAGCACATTCACAAACTAGGATCTTTAAGAATCTATAATAACGCCCTGTCCCATGAGCGCCACGTCACTGAAGCTCATTCACAAACTAGGATCATTAGAATCTATAATAACGCCCTGTCCCATGAGCTCCACGTCACTGAAGCTCATTCACAAACTAGGATCTTTAAGAATCTATAATAACGCCCTGTCCCATGAGCGCCACGTCACTGAAGCTCATTCACAAACTAGGATCTTTAGAATCTATAATAACGCCCTGTCCCATGAGCGCCACGTCACTGAAGCTCATTCACAAACTAGGATCTTTAGAATCTATAATAACGCCCTGTCCCATGAGCTCCACGTCACTGAAGCTCATTCACAAACTAGGATCTTTAGAATCTATAATAACGCCCTGTCCCATGAGCGCCACGTCACTGAAGCTCATTCACAAACTAGGATCTTTAGAATCTATAATAACGCCCTGTCCCATGAGCGCCACGTCACTGAAGCTCATTCACAAACTAGGATCTTTAGAATCTATAATAACGCCCTGTCCCATGAGCCCACGTCACTGAAGCACATTCACAAACTAGGATCTTTAGAATCTATAATAACGCCCTGTCCCATGAGCGCCACGTCACTGAAGCTCATTCACAAACTAGGATCTTTAGAATCTATAATAACGCCCTGTCCCATGAGCGCCACGTCACTGAAGCTCATCACAAACTAGGATCTTTAGAATCTATAATAACGCCCTGTCCCATGAGCGCCACGTCACTGAAGCTCATTCACAAACTAGGATCTTTAGAATCTATAATAACGCCCTGTCCCATGAGCGCCACGTCACTGAAGCTCATTCACAAACTAGGATCTTTAGAATCTATAATAACGCCCTGTCCCATGAGCGCCACGTCACTGAAGCTCATTCACAAACTAGGATCTTAGAATCTATAATAACGCCTGTCCATGAGCCACGTCACTGAAGCTCATTCACAAACTAGGATCTTTAGAATCTATAATAACGCCCTGTCCCATGAGCGCCACGTCACTGAAGCTCATTCACAAACTAGGATCTTTAGAATCTATAATAACGCCCTGTCCCATGAGCGCCACGTCACTGAAGCTCATTCACAAACTAGGATCTTTAGAATCTATAATAACGCCCTGTCCCATGAGCGCCACGTCACTGAAGCTCATTCACAAACTAGGATCTTTAGAATCTATAATAACGCCCTGTCCCATGAGCGCCACGTCACTGAAGCTCATTCACAAACTAGGATCTTTAGAATCTATAATAACGCCCTGTCCCATGAGCGCCACGTCACTGAAGCTCATTCACAAACTAGGATCTTTAGAATCTATAATAACGCCCTGTCCCATGAGCGCCACGTCACTGAAGCTCATTCACAAACTAGGATCTTTAGAATCTATAATAACGCCCTGTCCCATGACGCCACGTCACTGAAGCTCATTCACAAACTAGGATCTTTAGAATCTATAATAACGCCCTGTCCCATGAGCGCCACGTCACTGAAGCTCATTCACAAACTAGGATCTTAGAATCTATAATAACCCTGTCCATGACGCCACGTCACTGAAGCTCATTCACAAACTAGGATCTTTAGAATCTATAATAACGCCCTGTCCATGAGCGCCACGTCACTGAAGCTCATTCACAAACTAGGATCTTAGAATCTATAATAACGCCCTGTCCCATGAGCGCCACGTCACTGAAGCTCATTCACAAACTAGGATCTTTAGAATCTATAATAACGCCCTGTCCCATGAGCGCCACGTCACTGAAGCTCATTCACAAACTAGGATCTTTAGAATCTATAATAACGCCCTGTCCCATGAGCGCCAAAAAAAAAAAAAAAACGTCACTGAAGCTCATTCACAAACTAGGATCTTTAGAATCTATAATAACGCCCTGTCCCATGAGCGCCACGTCACTGAAGCTCATTCACAAACTAGGATCTTTAGAATCTATAATAACGCCCTGTCCATGAGCGCCACGTCACTGAAGCTCATTCACAAACTAGGATCTTTAGAATCTATAATAACGCCCTGTCCCATGAGCGCCACGTCACTGAAGCACATTCACAAACTAGGATCTTTAGAATCTATAATAACGCCCTGTCCCATGAGCGCCACGTCACTGAAGCTCATTCACAAACTAGGATCTTTAGAATCTATAATAACGCCCTGTCCATGAGCGCCACGTCACTGAAGCCATTCACAAACTAGGATCTTTAGAATCTATAATAACGCCCTGTCCCATGAGCGCCACGTCACTGAAGCTCATTCACAAACTAGGATCTTTAGAATCTATAATAACGCCCTGTCCCATGAGCGCCACGTCACTGAAGCACATTCACAAACTAGGATCTTTAGAATCTATAATAACGCCCTGTCCCATGAGCGCCACGTCACTGAAGCACATTCACAAACTAGGATCTTTAGAATCTATAATAACGCCCTGTCCCATGAGCGCCACGTCACTGAAGCTCATTCACAAACTAGGATCTTTAGAATCTATAATAACGCCCTGTCCCATGAGCGCCACGTCACTGAAGCCATTCACAAACTAGGATCTTTAGAATCTATAATAACGCCCTGTCCCATGAGCGCCACGTCACTGAAGCACATTCACAAACTAGGATCTTTAAGAATATAATAACGCCCTGTCCATGAGCGCCACATCACTGAAGCTCATTCACAAACTAGGATCTTTAGAATCTATAATAACGCCCTGTCCCATGAGCGCCACGTCACTGAAGCTCATTCACAAACTAGGATCTTTAGAATCTATAATAACGCCCTGTCCCATGAGCGCCACGTCACTGAAGCACATTCACAAACTAGGATCTTTAGAATCTATAATAACGCCCTGTCCCATGAGCGCCACGTCACTGAAGCTCATTCACAAACTAGGATCTTTAGAATCTATAATAACGCCCTGTCCCATGAGCGCCACGTCACTGAAGTCATTCACAAACTAGGATCTTAGAATCTATAATAACGCCCTGTCCCATGAGCCCACGTCACTGAAGCAATTCACAAACTAGGATCTTTAAGAATCTATAATAACGCCCTGTCCCATGAGCGCCACGTCACTGAAGCTCATTCACAAACTAGGATCTTTAGAATCTATAATAACGCCCTGTCCCATGAGCGCCACGTCACTGAAGCTCATTCACAAACTAGGATCTTTAAGAATCTATAATAACGCCCTGTCCCATGAGCGCCACGTCACTGAAGCTCATTCACAAACTAGGATCTTTAGAATCTATAATAACGCCCTGTCCCATGAGCGCCACGTCACTGAAGCTCATTCACAAACTAGGATCTTTAAGAATCTATAATAACGCCCTGTCCCATGACGCCACGTCACTGAAGCTCATTCACAAACTAGGATCTTTAGAATCTATAATAACGCCCTGTCCCATGAGCGCCACGTCACAAGCATAAACAGGACTCACTGAAGCTCATTCACAAACTAGATCTTTAGAATCTATAATAACGCCCTGTCCCATGAGCCCACGTCACGAAGCTCATTCACAACAATCTAAATCTAAAAACGCCTGAGAGCACGAGAACTCATTCAAACTAGGATCTTTAGAATCTATAATAACGCCCGTCCCATGAGCGCCACGTCACTGAAGCTCATTCACAAACTAGGATCTTTAAATCTATAATAACGCCTGTCCATGACGCCACGCACTGAAGCTCATTCACAAACTAGGATCTTTAGAATCTATAATAACGCCCTGTCCCATGAGCGCCACGTCACTGAAGCCATTCACAAACTAGATCTTTAGAATCTATAATAACGCCCTGTCCATGAGCGCCACGTCACTGAAGCTCATTCACAAACTAGATCTTTAGAATCTATAATAACGCTGTCATGAGCTCCACTCACTGAAGCTCTCACAACTAGATCTTTAGAATCTATAACGCCCTGTCCATGACGCCACGTCACTGAAGCTATTCACAAACTAGGATCTTTAGAATCTATAATAACGCCCGCCCATGAACGCCACGTCACTGAAGCTCATCACAAACTAGGATCTTTAGAATCCTAGTTCCCCCCCGACTCAAAGTTTTCCCACAGGAACTCTGCTTCTTCAGAGCCTCATTACAGAGCGTGGCTAACGGCTAACGGCTAACGGCTAATGAGCGGCCGTAAAGCTCCAGCCTCAGGCTCAGACCCGACGATCTGCAGAGGAAATGTTTTTAACCGGAAACTCCCCCGAGACCAAGGATCTCAGGTTAAAGAGACATTATGCAACTTTTTAAGAGAGTAGAATTCTGACTCTCATTTCTCATTGGTTCATTCATCTTTTTTTCCCCATTTATTTATTTATTTCAGGCAGAGGGCAACAAAGGAAGAAAATACAGCACGTGAACAAAACAATCAATTTCTACCTGAAAGGGAGTGGGAAGAAGATAACTTATTTAATCCCACCCACAGTTCCCCACTCAGAGCCCGGTCGGCACGGCAACTTCCAACACCAGATTCTGACTGATCCAGATGTTTCCAGCTCCACGTTTAAGTTTCTGTTAAATCCTGACTGAATGTGACTTTAGATCAGGACGAGTCTGTGAGCTCAAGGTGAAAACAGAGTCAGATCCAGAGGAAACAAAAGCTCCTCTGATGAAGAAAACACCTCACATACTTTAGTATCGCATTCACTAAAGGCGTTTACCTCCACGTATGTCACTTCCTGTCAGTGTCCAATAAGGAAGTGAAACAATAAAGATCTCAATCTACAGAAAACAAGGCGGCGTTTGGAGTTTAGTCTTTAGTGTCAGATTCTGCAGGTGAACAGGGAAACTTTGGAAATGTAGAGGTTTCGATTTGAAACTTTTTTATTTCATTTTATATTTTCAGATAAAAATATGGCGTTTCCTACAGAAAACTGAACAAAATTCCACATATTTTCAGCGACAAAATCTGAATAATGGGCGGAGCCAGATTTAAATGTGTGGATTTATTTTGTTTAAGTTAAACAGACTTTTTCAGATGGATTTTGGATCTGGTTTTTAGTGTCAGTCTGACACTAAACGTTTCTTTACAATCGGGGAGGGAGAGAGAGAGGGGAAAGAACTTCAGAATCCACAGATTTAACATAAACATGGAGAGACGTTCATATTTCACTAGTGCTGATTAAGTGCTTTTGTTTCCTTAGCAAAATTGGTTGTTTGCAGGTTCTAGAATGTGATGATGTCACAGTGGGGGCGGAGCCAGTTTTTCCCATTAACTGCATTACACTTTCACAGGTCATAGATAAAAAGAAAATGTATGAATTACAACAATGATTAATATCAGTCACTGGGTCCATGATTGTACCTCTATATATTATAGGCCTTTAGAACGCTGTGATGTCACTGAAACACAACAATAGGCTGCGTTCATGTGACATCACAACGTTCTAAACAGCCCATGGTTTAAAATTGAGCTGGAGCAGCTGAAAACTCTATGACGGTAACTACGGTAACTATGGTAACTGCAGATGTTTTGTCTTAGTTTTTGGTGAATATTTCATTACTGGGAGAATCCACATGAAACATTTGGTTTGGTCCTATTGGCCCCTCCTCCACCTGACATTATGACATCATCACATTCTAGATCGTGAACGCCGCCTATTAAATAATCACCTGTTACCATGGTAACGCCACCATGATCTATCGCTCTAGTTTCAGAGACTGATTTATTAATGTTGTAAATATGATCAGTTAACCTCTAACCCCACCTGAACCAGTTCAGCTTTACCCAAATCTAAAGCTCACAGCCCATAGGCCAGAGTAACGGCTCGTTTGAAAACTACTAAACGGATCTAAACGGATCTACTTCCTTGTGTTGTTGCAACACTTTTATGACATTTCTTTTCGTCGTTTCTTTGTATTTCTGAGGCGCTTTGTCGTTTTTTTCCTCACACAGAAGCTCTTAGATTTGGGTAAAGCTGAACTGGAGCAAATGTGCCGGTTCCTGCGGCGGTGAAGAGTGTGAGAACAATGGAGGATGAGGCTCACTGTCATCCTGGGGGTGGGATTACATTATCATCATCATCATCATCATCATCATCATCATCATCATCATCATTATCAATCATCATCATCATCATCATTATCATCATCATCATCATCATCATCATCATCATCATCATCATCATTATTATTATTATTATTATTATTATTATTATCATTATCATTATCATCATCATCATCATTATTATTATTATTATTATTATTATTAGTTTATTTGAGCAGGATTAAACACATTTTTCTTGTCCTTTCAGACTTAATTGGAGTTTGCTTGTTTTTGTGTTTTTGTATTTTGATTAGTTTTTAGTCCACTGTGGAAAACCTGACATAAATAAATAATGTTAAAATAAGCGGCGGTGTCGTCAGCGCAGAGGAATGCCCTCCTGCCCCTCCTGCCCCTCCTGCCCCTCCTGCCCCTCCTGCCCCGTCTGCTCCGTCAGGGGCTGAATCAAACGCTTTGAGACGAGCCGCGACACGACGCTCAGACAAAGGAAAAGCTCTGGCTGCGTTCGAGGAGCGCAGGAATCCCGGACATTCATCACATTTTCCACTCGGTCACAAAGAGTTCCCCCCCGGCCTCGCGGAGAGGACGTCCCGGGTTCCACTCCCGGAGTTTGTGTTTGCTTTGTCATCACTTCAGATCCATGGGTTAAAGATTCATGTTTCTGTGAAATGAGACTAAGAACAACTGAAAAAACTAATTACAGGGAAATTAGAATATCAAGAAAAAGCTAATTTATTTTTCTAATTCAACTTAAAATGTGAAACTAATATATGATATAGACTCATGACCTGCAAAGTGACACATGTCAAGTCTTTGTTTTAATGTTAATGATTTAGTCTTACAGTAAAAACTCCAAATTAAATCTCTTCAGATTCGAATATTACATGAAATCAATAAAAACTTATTGTAAACAGAGAAAACTCTAATCCTGCATCTGTCCTTAGTCCTGTTCCTTGAATGACGGTGGTTGCGTGGCATGGATGCTCTCAGCCTGTGGCTCTGCTGAGGTGTTATGAAGACCAGGATGCTTCAGAGGAACATCTGAAGCCCATGTCCAGGTCTGTGTGGAGGCTCTTGATGCTCTGACTCCAGCCTCAGTCCACTCCTTGTGAAGGTCCCCCACACTTTTGAATGACCTTTTCCTGACAGTCCTCTCCAGACTGAGCTCATCCCTGAGGCTTGTGAACCTTTTCCTTCACTTTGATCCAGCACTTTGAGAACATCCAACTTCTTTAGTCAGTGATGGTTTTCTGCACAACTGTCAGGTCAGCAGTCTGAACCCATGATGGAGAATTCTACTGAACCACTGAGACCATTTAAAGCCTCAGGGGGCCATTGTAGATGTTTTGGATTCATTATCTGATGAAAGAGACACTTTGAGCTACAATACAGTCCCTTTACACAATATTCTGATCTAAAGAGGGTTAGAGTTTGGGTTTTTTAACAAACTGTGAGACAAAGTCATCAACATTAAAACAAAGGCTTGCCATGAGTCTATGTCATATATTAGTTTCACAGTTTAACTGCAGCCAATTATTTATTAACCTCTTCAGCCCCGCCTCAAACAGTCGGCTTTACCCGAATCTAAAAGCTTCTTGGAAAAAGTGTCAAACTAGCAACGAAAACGAGGATGAAGACGCGACGAAAATGTGATAAAAAAGCGAAAGTGGGTAAAGTGGAAGTGGAGAGAAAGTGTTTGGTTCAGGAGACGGTTCGAGGAAAAGACGATGAAAAGAATAAGAATAAACAGCAGTATCTCAGAGAGAACCTGACTGACATTTACAGTAGCAAGTTTGTGCCCAAGAAATTATGAAAACAAATCTGAAAAATTGGTTTAAAAAACAAAACAAAAAAGACATAAATGAGCTGAATATCTGGTTCTCCAGTGTTTCTTCAGTTCAGCTTTACCCAAATCTAAAAGCGACATGAAAAAACAAAACAAAAACATGAATGAGGACGAAAACGCAGCAAACGAAGCATCAAAAGAGAAACAAAAAGGAAAAAGGTCGTTTATGTCTTAGCTTTCAAATGAGGCGTCACTGTGGCCTGGAGGCTGTGAGCTTTTAGATTTGGGTAAAACTAAGGCGGGGAAGAGGTTAAAGTTGCAGAACCTAAACTAACTAAAGAGCCTCAGATTGTTTCAGTAAAGAAAGGAAATAAAAACTACAAACTAAGACATAAAACATGCACAATAGCCACCTGCAGCCGCTTCACTGAGTGGGCGGGGCCTGTGATTATCTGTGTTTGAACAAACAACAGGTTCAAGAGTTTATTTATCTCTTTTATTTGTGTTTATTTATTTCAATAGAGACGGGACCTGTTACTGCTCATTTACTCTGATCCTCCATGTTAACCGATTATTCTCCAGTCCAGCTTTACCCAAATCTAAAGCTTCTGGACTGCAGTTTTCATCTTTGTTTTTGTCCCTGTTTTGACACTTTTTCCAAGACCCTTTTAAGAGGTTGAATACGGTGAGTCTAACAGTAACAGAGGGGGCGCTGTAGAGCTGTACAGCTTTTCTCCATGTCTCCTGATGACACCAGGCCAATGGATGCACTTTTTAACTGCATTTTAGATATCGAAACTTTCTCCAGCTTAACCAGGACAAAACTGAAGTTTTAGTCATCGGTCCTGAGGCCCAGAGAGAGAAACTTTTACCCAAACTACAGTCATTGTCTTTTAATCCTTCCTCACAGGTGAAGAACCTGGGTGTGATTTTTGACTCTGAGCTGACTTTAATTCCACACATTAAGAATATCACAAAGATAGGTTTTTACCATCTAAAGAACATAGCCCCGTCCCATTCTCTCTCGGACCAACACGGAGACGCTAATGCATGCTTTTATCACCAGTCGTATCCACTACTGTAATGCCCTGCTCTCTGGTCTTCCCAAAAAGAGTATCTCAGGTTTACAACTTTTACAAAATTCAGCAGCTCGTGTCCTGACAAAGACCAGGAGGCGGGACCACATTACACCGGTTTTAGAGTCGCTGCATTGGCTCCCCGTGTGTTTCAGGATCGATTTTAAAGTTCTCTTAATGGTTTTTAAATGTCTTAATGGTCTTGGTCCTTCTTATCTTTCAGAACTGCTTTTACCTTATGAACCTTCACGGTCCCTGCGCTCCTCCGGCAGGGGTCTCCTAGTTATTCCTAAAGTCAACAGAAAGACTCACGGCGAGGCGTCTTTCCAATATTATGGCCCTCGCCTCTGGAACGACCTGAGGAGGAGCTCAGGACCACAGAGAACGTTCATGTATTTAAGACCTGAGGAGGAGCTCAGGACCACAGAGAACGTTCATGTATTTAAGACCTGAGGAGGAGCTCAGGACCACAGAGAACGTTCATGTATTTAAGACCTGAGGAGGAGCTCAGGACCACAGAGAACGTTCATGTATTTAAGACCTGAGGAGGAGCTCAGGACCACAGAGAACGTTCATGTATTTAAGACCTGAGGAGGACCTCAGGACCACAGAGAACGTTCATGTATTTAAGACCTGAGGAGGAGCTCAGGACCGCAGAGAACGTTCATGTATTTAAGACCTGAGGAGGAGCTCAGGACCACAGAGAACGTTCATGTATTTAAGACCTGAGGAGGAGCTCAGGACCACAGAGAACGTTCATGTATTTAAGACCTGAGGAGGAGCTCAGGACCACAGAGAACGTTCATGTATTTAAGACCTGAGGAGGACCTCAGGACCACAGAGAACGTTCATGTATTTAAGAGCAGGCTCAAGACCCACCTTTGTAGCTTAGCTTTTAACTGATATCTAATGATGGGTGTATTGTTTTACATCTGTAAAGCACTTTTCATACCTTTCGATATGAAAAGCGCTTTATAAATAAAGTTAGTTTGATTGATTTACAGTAAAGCAGCACTTCCTCTTTGATAAGATCTGACTCTGATGATCCGACTCTTGTTCCAACAGCTCGAGACGCTGCAGACGTTTGGGGAAAGTCTGAGTCAGGAGTTTCTGTGACTCGTCCTGAGCCTGAGGTTCTTTCAGAGTCGGCACAAAACAGAGACACGTTTAAGAATAAAAGTGTTTTCACAGGATCATGTTCTTCTGCTCACACTCTGTGGCTTTACTGTGAGGCCTTTATTCACCGCCTCAGGGCAAAACAAACAAGTTTACAAAAGGAAAGAGTCTCAGTCTGACCCTGGACTCTGACCGGGATTAAAGAGTCTCAGTCTGACCCTGGACTCTGACCGGGATTAAAGAGTCTCAGTCTGACCCTGGACTCTGACCAGGATTAAAGAGTCTCAGTCTGACTCTGGACTCTGACCAGGATTAAAGAGTCTCACGCCTCATTTACACCGCATACGTTACGTCCACGGTCCGTTTTACGTACGTCTGCCTTAACAATAGGAATGAAGTAAATCAATCAGGTGGTTTACACCTGTCCGTCAGGTGTCCGTTCAGTCTACGGCTCTGCGGCAGGAATACGCATCGATTCTATTTTTGACGGACGCCGGAGCGTCATCAAAGGCTTTTTCTACAGCGCAGTAGTTTTTTTATGCTGCATAATGAGCCATGTGCTCGACAAAAGGGAAAAACACCGGATAATGGCCTAGTTATAACATTAACGTCAAGGCGGAACTGCTTCTCCGTGTTTCGGTGGGACAATAAACAGCGTAACACCACTTCAGAACAACATAACAACATCTCATGGGAAAAGTTTTGGCCGTGACTCGCGTCTCGTCTCTTCTGAAGATATTCAACCGAAAATGAGCTAAAGCCGGGTCTCGGCGCACGGCCCGCCTTTCTTTTTCTCTCACACACGGACTATGATCTGAAACTCCGGGGAAACTCCGGGGAAACAACGCGGACCTAGAGCACGTTTGCTTCAGACGTTGGATGTAACGATGGTGATGATCGGAGGTGTACAGAGAGAGAGAGAGAGAGGAGGACTAGAGGACAACAGACAAGCAGAAAACCGAGGGGGAAAGTTGAGGACATATGAGCGGATGAAGAGAGAAGAGGAGGACACAGACCAACGGTGGCTCCATGTGATGTTTCTTGAGGCGCAGGTAAACGCATAAACACTAAACATTCCCTAATAAATGCAGTTAAAATGCAGGAAATGAATGTTAACTCTTATATTGCATTTTAAAGTCACAAAGTAATCTGTCATTACTGATTTACATGTGATTAAAAGGCAACATTATTACATGACGGATTAAAGACGTACGGACCCTGTGTAAACTAGAATGCGTGATTTGACGTAAAACGGACCGTGGACGTAACGTATGTGGTGTAAATGAGGCGTCAGTCTGACTCTGACCAGGATTAAAGAGTCTCAGTCTGACTCTGGACTCTGACCAGGATTAAAGAGTCTCAGTCTGACCCTGGACTCTGACCAGGATTAAAGAGTCTCAGTCTGACTCTGACCAGGATTAAAGAGTCTCAGTCTGACCCTGGACTCTGACCAGGATTAAAGAGTCTCATCTGACTCTGGACTCTGACCAGGATTAAAGAGTCTCAGTCTGACTCTGACCAGGATTAAAGAGTCTCAGTCTGACTCTGGACTCTGACCAGGATTAAAGAGTCTCAGTCTGACTCTGGACTCTGACCAGGATTAAAGAGTCTCAGTCTGACCCTGGACTCTGACCAGGATTAAAGAGTCTCAGTCTGACTCTGGACTCTGACCAGGATTAAAGAGTCTCAGTCTGACTCTGGACTCTGACCAGGATTAAAGAGTCTCAGTCTGACTCTGGACTCTGACCAGGATTAAAGAGTCTCAGTCTGACTCTGGACTCTGACCAGGATTAAAGAGTCTCAGTCTGACCCTGGACTCTGACCAGGATTAAAGAGTCTCAGTCTGACTCCTGGACTCTGACCGGGATTAAAGAGTCTCAGTCTGACCTCTGGACTCTGACCAGGATTAAAGAGTCTCAGTCTGACCCTGGACTCTGACCAGGATTAAAGAGTCTCAGTCTGACCCTGGACTCTGACCAGGATTAAAGAGTCTCAGTCTGACTCTGGACTCTGACCAGGATTAAAGAGTCTCAGTCTGACCCTGGACTCTGACCAGGATTAAAGAGTCTCAGTCTGACCCTGGACTCTGACCAGGATTAAAGAGTCTCAGTCTGACCCTGGACTCTGACCAGGATTAAAGAGTCTCAGTCTGACCCTGGACTCTGACCAGGGATTAAAGAGTCTCAGTCTGACCCTGGACTCTGACCAGGATTAAAGAGTCTCAGTCTGAACTCTGACCGGATAAAGAGTCCAGTCTACTTGGACTCGACGGATTAAAGAGTCTCAGTCTGACTCTGGACTCTGACCAGGATTTAAGAGTCTCAGTCTGACCCTGGACTCTGACCGGGATTAAAGAGTCTCAGTCTGACTCTGACCAGGATTAAAGAGTCTCAGTCTGACCCTGGACTCTGACCAGGATTAAAGAGTCTCATCTGACCCTGGACTGTGACCGGGATTAAAGGTCTTTTATTCTATAAATAAGGAGATGACGTGGTTTCACTTTAGTTCTTGATACAAAAGTCTGGATAAAACCTCTGCCTCAGGGAGACTTTGTCAGGACAGTGCGTGTTCGTGATCAAAACAGCAGCCAGAGGAGCAGGGAATATTCCAGAACAAATCAGGAACACTTTCACCCAACCAATCAGAATCCTTTAATCACATGCTGCTGCTCCAATGAAAACACAAAACAAGCATCAATAATAAAGTGCTTTAGGACGGTGACATTAAACAGGTCCTGAGAGGAGGTGAAGAGTTCAGATCAGACGGACAGAAGAAAGAGCTGCTGTTACTGTACTCTGGTAAAGTTACTCTAAAGTAACTGTACTCTGGTAAAGTTACTCTTTCATTTGAGAGTATTTAGAGTACAGTTAAGGACTCAGTCATTACATTTCAGTTTCAACAACAATAAGAAAAAGATCGAAACAGAAAAGTTTAGCGTTTGTGCTTTTTTACTTTAATAGTAACTGAGTTCATAACAGCTGGTGTAGCTGCATGTTTTTAATCATACACCATGTTTATGCATGATCATTATGCAAACGTAAAAGTATTCGAAGTATTCAGAATACAGTACTCTGACTGGACAAAGTAACAGAATACGTTACAAAATACACTTCAAGGCAAGTATTCAGTAGCTGTAACTAAATACAAGTATTCTCCCCAGCACTGGCTCCACTGCAGGAGCTTTAGAGGAATCTTATTATGATTATTGAGTTAAAATACTCTGACACTAACAGGGCAGGACGATGGGAAAGTCTGTCACAGAGCGCCCCCTGTCTGCACAGAGGTCTACAGTCTGTAAGATCAGCCCATGGGTTAGAGAGGAGACTAACCTGAACATCTGACCTACGCGATTTTGTTTTATTTTGAAGGTCGGGCGAAAAACACATGACAGAAAACAGGACCAAACATTCCTTATTTACCCTTCCTCCTTTGTTTATCCATCATTACTCATTTCAGATTTACCAGTGACACAGAGCAGCTTCATGGAAACAGAAACACCCCAGACTAAACCCAAACCCTGACCCCGGTGTGACCAGGTAACTGACCTGCACTCTGTGGCTCCTCCAGGTAAAGCTCCTTCAGGTAAAGCTCCTCCAGGTGCGGCTCCTTTAGGTAAAGCTCCTCCAGGTAAAGCTCCTTCAGGTGCGGCTCCTTTAGGTAAAGCTCCTTCAGGTGCAGCTTGTCCAGGCAAAGCTCCTCCAGGTAAAGCTCCTCCAGGTGCGGCTCCTTTAGGTAAAGCTCCTCCAGGTAAAGCTCCAGGTCCCGGTGAGTCTGCCTCAGACTCAGACTCAGACTGAAGCTGCTCCTCCTCAGACCCGGCGTAACCCGAGCCTCTTCGGGGGGCGGTCCCTCCCGGGTCTGAGGGCGGAGCTCGTCTCACACAGACACAGGATTGTTTTAGAGTCTTTATTTCCTGTTTGTCAGGAGCAGGTCCAGAGCTGCTCAGGAGGGAGAGGTGCTTTATATCAAACAGGTGAATTTAGAGCTTTGACCTCTTAATGACCTCCGCCTGAACTGACTTTACCCAAATCTAAAAGAGAAAGAGACAAGAAGCAACAATACGATAAAAGTGACGACGTGAGGACAAATCTTGGATGAGTTTGGCTTTATAACTTTAATAACTGCTGCGTGTTAATAATGGATAGATTTTGTTTTTCACACGTCGACAAACCGTCTGTTCCTGGAGTTCATTCGTTACTGTTTTTATTCCACGTCAGATTTATTTCTGATTCCAAACCTTTTTCAGCCATGTCTGAATTAAATAAACATAATAACAATGTCTGACACTTGCGCTTTACGAGCCGGTGTAGCCAAGCTCCTCAGAGTATTCAGACTCTGATGTGTTTTCTGTTTACGACACTTTGGTGGAAGTTTTGAAGCTGATTTAAGATCGTGTTGATGCTGAATCCAAACATCACATGGTTTGGTTTAAACAGGTCTAGGGCTGGAGTTGTTTTTTTTTCACATTTGACACATTTTCCACCCATTTCCTCCCAAAATGTTTCCCAATTTTTCAAACATTTTCCACTACATTTTTTCTTTTACATTTTCGCCCCCACTTTTTGACGACAAACAGCATCAAAACTTGAGCATATAGATTTAATATTTAGGCCCGAGCCGGACGCAGTCCCCGGCAAGGGACGATTGTTTTTGTGTGGTTTCTTCTTCTTATTAGGCCCGAGAGCCTGACAGGGTCCGGGCCTGTTGTTATTGTACAGACAGTGCGCAGAGCGCACGCGCATGTCCCTAAAAGAGCGCGGAGCGCTCAAGAAACAGAGCGCGGAGCACTCCCCATGCCCGGCCAAACGAGACCCTCGAGGGCCTCTAAATGCCGCTTGCGGCTTTAATTATTATTATTTTTCTTTCTTTCTCCGTAAACGATCGTACTTTTGACCCGCTAAACGTTGCCGAAAACTCACCAAATTTGGCGGAGCCATTCGGGTGGCGTGAAAATTTATGGAAATAGACGAATTGGCCACGCCCAAAACAAAATGGCTCTACAGCGCCCCTTCAAAGTTGACCCCATTCGAATGAAAACGCGGGGGTTTGGGCGTAGGCCCAAACCCTTCGGTACAGTGAAAGGGAACATCAGGACAAACCAAAAAATCAATTGGAGCGCCTGGTTCAGATAGGCTGTTTCCTGTCCGTCTCTGTGTATTCCTCGTACTATATGGGTCTCACCAAAATATTCCTTCATCTATCGAGAGTTTTGCGGGGCTGGAGCACCTTCTCAGATCTTTGGGCGCCCAGGGAATTAGCCCTAATTACAAAATGTTTCAATAAATATTGCCTGAACTGTAATTCCGTTTTCTGTAAACACACGAGTGCAAGTGCTTCATAAGATTAATCTAAAATCCGCTGTGTTGTTACCTAGGCCTGCGTAGCTCCATTGGTAGAGTGCGGGGTTCCCATCCATTAGATTGCTGGTTCAATCCCAACCGTGACTCTTTTTTTTTTGTGACTCAGTACCTACTGGGAAGAACTTGAATCGGCACATATGGCCCCACCCTCATTAAAAACGGGGAAATGACCCACACATTGTCCGAGCCGAGACTACATGAGCGCAAGGCGTTTCATAAGATATTTGTCAGTTCAGCTGTAAAGGTGCGTTCAGACCGAACGTGCGTCCACGCTCCGTCAGCCTCTAGTTGGACGCCAAACATTGCCGCTTCACACTCGCGAGAAACGCCCGTTTGCTGGCGCGTGAAGTTTTGCAGCGTTATAATTAGGAGGCGTGTCATAAACTCAGGCCGAGCGCAAACCGCGATGATCAACTTGTCCTCCATGCTGCAGGTAACAGGTGACCTCACTATTTGAGCCCAGTCCCTGATTGGTTAACAAGGCGTAAATGAACGCACGTGTAGATTGTGATTACTTGAGTGCATGAAGCAGTGGGCGGGGCATCCCTGCTCTGTACCGCGCTGTTCTCACTGGTTTTGACGCGCGTTAATCCTCATCTGCTCGCATTTGCAACGCTTCATACGCGCGGACATCTTTGCTTACATTTCGACGCGCGTCGAAGCGTCTACATAGGGTTAACATGGAAGTTGGAGGCGTGTCAGCGTTTGGTCTGTACGCACCATAACATCTGCTGCGCTTGTGTAGCTACATAGGTAGAGTGCTGTGTTCCCAACCACGAGACTCCTGGATCAATTCTGACCTTGACTATGTTTTTTTTTGTGACTCGGTACCTACTGGGACGAGCATGAATCGGTGCCTATGGTCCCACCCTCATGAATAACGTGGAAAGAACAGTTTCAATATATGCAGATCTAAAGAGAAAGAACTGGGGGGATAGTAGGGAAACAATTGAGGCAACACTGTGGAAAATCGAGAATATGTATAGGGGGGACATGACCTGAAATTACCTCTCACCTCCAGTGGCATGCACGAGTAGGAAGAACATAAATCAACACCTATAGTCCCACCCTCATTAAAAACGGGGGAAATGAACCTCCAGTGGGGTGCTGGCCTTAATTTTGCCCAGGAATCTTTATTTTTTGGGACTTCAACTTATTTACAGAAAGATGCAACCTACAAACATCATGCGCAAGTGCACTGTGCGGCTATCAGGCTTGGTCTGGAGTTCAGGTTGCTTTAGTGTAGGTGTTGCTTGTACCAGGATAGGGGCCTTTTAAATGGGCCACTGCACAAGATATTTATCATTTCTACTGTGGTAAATGTTGTGGCTGTGTAGCTCCATAGGTAGAGCACTGGGTTTGCAACCATGAGATTGCGGGTTAGGGTTTGGGCCTGGTTTGGGCCTGGTTTAGTCCTGGTTTGCGCCTGGTTTGGACCTGGTTGGGTCATGGTTTGCTCCCAGTTTAGTCCTGGTTTGGTTAAGCTAAGACCTACAAAAAAGTTTGCCTTGCGTTGTTGTCACTTTTTTTGTTGCCGTTTTGATGCTTTTCTTAAGAAGCTTTTAGATTTGGATAAAGCCGAGCAGGTTGTGCTCAGTTCAGGCGGGGGTACTCATTAGCTCTGGGCCGTATCATCCACATGAAGCCAAACCCGGTCCCAGACGGACAGATCTGAAAACGCCGTTTCCGTGGCGCCATCGTTACGGCGTTGCCACGACTTTTACTAAAATGATGACATCACCGCGCCGGCGTCCTGGGTCAGAATGTTTTTAAATATTCTATTCTGTAAAGCACTTTGCGCTTTATAAATAAAGTTTGATTTGTATTTAAACATTTAAAATAACACACAGAGAAGTGACTATCATTAGCCTGATTTAATAAACTTCCTTTATTCGTCCAAACGTCGTGACATCTGGTTTTTCTGGAGCAACAGTGAAAAAAACGTCTCTTTAGTTCCACAGTGTTTATTAAAGTCCCAGGTTTGACTCCTGCGCTTTGGTCACAGTCGGAAAAATCTGTCACATTTAACTCAATAAAAGCTGCATTTTCTGAATAAAAGCAGAAACATAATAATAAAGTCGAGACATCGATGAGAAAAAGTTCCTACATATAATGTTTCAGTTTGAGTCATTCATGTCCTGCTGTTACAGAGACATTCAGCAGAAACAGAGGCCGATATTCAGCGTTTAGACCGGGGGAAGAAACTGGGAAACGGACTCAGAATGTGCGCGGGAAATGAAAAAAAATTATGTAACAAATAAACAGTGATTTTGAGAAAAAATGTGGGATATTGAGGGAAAAATGTTGGAATGTGGAATAAATACAAATAATTGAGGTCTTTTCCTGGTTCTGAATATCGCCTCCACTTTCAGACCTTTCTGAGACAGTCATGTGACCTGAGTTGATTTGTGGTGAGAGAGAAGACTCTGGGTCAGTCTGTGGAGCTCCTCCTCTGGTTCTTCTCCTCTGGTTCTTCTCCTCTGGTTCTTCTCCTCTGGTTCTTCTCCTCTGGTTCTTCTCCTCTGGTTCTTCTCCTCTGGTTCTTCTCCTCTGGTTCTTCTCCTCTGGTTCTTTCCTCTGGTTCTTCTCCTCTGGTTCTTCTCCTCTGGTTCTTCTCCTCTGGTCTCCCTCTGGTCTCTCCTCTGGTCTCCCCTCTGGTCTCTCCTCTGGTCTCCCCTCTGGTCTCCCCTCTGGTCTCCCCTCTGGTCTCCCCTCTGGTCTCCCCTCTGGTCTCTCCTCTGGTCTCCCCTCTGGTCTCTCCTCTGGTCTCTCCTCTGGTCTCCCCTCTGGTCTCCCTCTGGTCTCCCCTCTGGTCTCTCCTCTGGTCTCCCCTCTGGTCTCCCCTCTTTCCCTCTGGTCTCTCCTCTGGTCTCCCCTCTGGTCTCCCCTCTGGTCTCTCCTCAGTGCAGGGTGATCTCCTCCTCGCCCTCGCTCGTCTCCTCACAGCTCTGCACCTCCTGCAGCTCCTTCTCAGGGCTCGTCAGAAGAGGAAGCTCCAGCTCTGGGCTCCGGCCGCTCAGCTGTCGCACCGAGACGCCTTTATCTGAACCACAAAGAGTCAGGAAACATCAGGAAACATCAGGAAACATCAGGAAACATCAGGAAACGTCCCATCAGACAGACTGAGGACATTTAAATACACAAAAGATAAATACGAGTTTGATTTCCAGGTCCTAACGTTGTGTTTTCGGTGCAGAATAACAGGGTTAGGAGAGAGATGTAATATACAGTAAAGTCTCCTGGTCTCTGGGCACAGGTGAACGAGGCGCCCTCTACTGGACAGAGAGCGGAATAACATCATTTATCACCAGCGTGACAGACTTTGACTCATGTCTGTTTAGGCTCTCAGTCGTCCAGGAAACACCTCGGCTCATCACGTGATGTGTTCACTTTAAAATGAATCTCCAAAGTGAGGCCAAACGGTGGAATTAAGAAGAACAGAGGATTCATTTAGTAAACATTTATAATATTTGTTCCTTTGGCCCTGGACTTACATCATTTTAGTCTCTTTTTATTTAGTCGATGAAAGTCTGGACATTTTAGTCAGTTTTAGTCTCATTAACAACTTTTGATTTAGTCTCAGTTAAAACCGTCTTCTGGATCTCCTGCCGTATCACTGACAGATATTTACAGCTTTAATCCTCAGTCTGACTGCGACACATGAAGGACTTACTTTTGGAATAATAAACCTTGAGTCCCACGTGCAGCGAGATCCCACTGAGGCAGAGCGCGAACCCGAGCCAGTTCAGAGCGCTCAGCTGATCACCCATGAGGCGCGCGGCCAGGAGGAGCGTGCAGATCTCCTACAGCAAACAAACAAACAAACAAATAAACAAACATCAGCGAGGCCAGGAGGAGCGTGCAGATCTCCTACAACAAACAAAACAAACAAACAAATAAACAAACATCAGCGAGGCCAGGAGGAGCGTGCAGATCTCCTACAGCAAACAAACAAACAAACAAATAAACAAACATCAGCGAGGCCAGGAGGAGCGTGCAGATCTCCTACAGCAAACAAACAAACAAACAAATAAACAAACATCAGCGAGGCCAGGAGGAGCGTGCAGATCTCCTACAACAAACAAACAAATAAACACAAATAAACAAACATCAGCGAGGCCAGGAGGAGCGTGCAGACCAACTACAGCAAACAAACAAACAAACAAATAAACAAACATCAGCGAGGCCAGGAGGAGCGTGCAGATCTCCTACAGCAAACAAACAAACAAACAAATAAACAAACATCAGCGAGGCCAGGAGGAGCGTGCAGACCAACTACAGCAAACACACAAACAAACAAACATCAGCGAGGCCAGGAGGAGCGTGCAGATCTCCTACAACAAACAAACAAATAAACACAAACAAACATCATATCTGTGAAGTCAGAGACGCTGCAGATGAAGCAGGAGGAATAAATCTGAGGGAGAGTTAAACACTAAGAACAAAAAACGAGCCTCGTGTTTTAGCTAAAGGCAGCAGATAAACCTGAGCTCAAAGCGAAGTTAAAGATGGAAAAAAACACATTTAGATCGAACTTAAACTGTTACTGTGGATTATTGACATAAATCTGTCCTTTAAAAGGTTCATGTGAAATGAAGAGTCTCAGTCTCCTGTAAAAGCTTTTAAAATATTTGTTGGACAATGGGGGGGGGGTTGTTTTGGTGAATGTATGAAAGTGCTGTCTGTGTAAGTTCTCAGTCGTACAGGAGTTGTCCATCTTCAATGAAGGTGCTTGAGTCATCTTCTGTACTCGGTAGTTGAAGTCTCCAAACGTTTCGCCTCTCATCCAAAAGGCTTCGTCAGCAGACTAAAGTCCTGTTCAGCACGCAGCGTAGATAAACACCAGGAGGAGGAGTTGGGGTTGGCCCGGCTCCTCCCCTCTAATCACAGCTACTCTCACCTGTGGGTAAACACCTTTGAAGTAGAGCGTCTGTAACGACCTGCTCCCCCCAGTATCGGTCAGTCCTGTCCTATTCATAGATGATCACTGCTAATTACCTGCCTATTGTTCTTTTGTTAGCTGAGGTATCGTCTCCTAAGAGGTCATACCGCCTTTGCTCTGCCCAATCCCGTCAGATCTTGGAAGCTAAGCAGGGAAGGGCCTGGTCGGTACTTGGATGGGAGACCGTTTAGTAACACCAGGAAGCCTAGCGAATGCAGTGAGTGAGGGAGTGGTTGGTGGTGGTCGGAGGGCCGATGGCACAGACTGGTTGCCTCGCTTCCGTCAGTCTACCCCAGGGCAGCTGTGGCTACAACAGTAGCTTACCACCACCAAGTATGGAGTGAATGAATAATGACGACAGTGTAGCGCTTTGAGAAACTTGGTAATACAGGCTTGTAAAGCGCAATACAAGTGTAAGGCATTATTATTACTAAGACTGGGCAGTGTCCTGTCGGTTTTCCCCGAAGCAGATTGGAGTAAAGTGACGGGAGATTAAATCTGAGTCCACCATTCCGGTTCATGGAGGGATTTTCTTTCTTGACAAAAATAGCTTCTTTTACTCCTCTTTCAAACCAACGTTCTTCTTTAGCTAAACTGTTGACCTCCCCGTCCTCAAAGGAGTGGTTGGAGGCTTTAAGGTGAAGGTGCACAGCCGACTGAGGGCCGCTTGTGCTTTCTCTTCGGTGTTGATAAAGTCTCTTCTGTAAGACTTGTTTGGTTTCTCCAATATAATGTTCTTTGCATTCTTCTTCTTTGCATCGAATAGAATAAACCAAATTGCTTTGTTTGTGGCTCGGAGTTTTGTCATTGGGATGAACTAATTTTTGTCTCAGTGTGTTCACAGGTTTGTGGTACACTGGAATCCTGTGCTGTCTAAAGATTCTCTGAAGTTTCTCTGAGACCCCGGCTACATACGGCACTGTGAGGAGGAGGGGAGGAGCCGGCCACGCCCATCTACTCCTCGTGGTCTTTATCTAAGCTGCAGGCTGAGCGGGACTTTAGTCCACTGACGAAGCCTTTTGGATGAGGCGAAACGTTCAAGACTTCAGCTACTGAGTACAGAAGATGACTCAAGCACCTTTGAAGATGAAAAGTGCTACATAAATAAAGTTTGATGAAAGTTAGGAATCAGATCTGTAAAACTCCTTGTGTAAAAACCTTCCAAATGTAGTGTCACTGTTCGTCTGTAAAGTGTGAGTCTTATGGAGCGACTAAAGTGCAGATGTTGTTATTAGTGGAATAAAAACGGCCCTAAAGTTTAGTTAGTTTAGTCTCTTTGTGTATTTGGACGTGACTCGGTGTTTGTCAGACCTTGAAGATCCCGGAGATGGACAGCGTGAGGCCGGACGTTCGCGACACCAGGAGGAACTCGGAGAAGCCCAGACCGAACGCCAGCAGCCCCCCCACGGAGAGGGAGAGGAGGGAGGAGAGCAGAGGGGGGAGGTGGGACTGACGGAACAGCCGAGAGAGCTGCTCAGGCTCACCCCTGCAGGACACACAGGGAATTACAATCACAGTATCTACATTCTGATCCAGGCAGCAGCTCTCACAGTCCAGTCAACAGGCTCACGGTCACAGAAGAGCGAATAAAACAACTCGGCTACAGGTTCTGGAGTGCAAATAAAGTACTTTTACAATTTACTGAAAGAGGACAAAGTCTATATCATTCCACTAACCAGGGAACATATTTTGGATGAATTTCCAACAATGTCATTCTTTTACAAGAAATTCAGATTTAATTTTAATGATGTTTAACCTCTTCACCCCCGACATAACCAGATGCATTTTCTCCAGTTCAGCTTTACCCAAATCTAAAATGTTACAGCCTATAGGCCAGAGTAACACTAGACCTTTTCCTTGCGTTGTTGTCATCACTTTTTTGTCACTTTACTCTTTTGTTCGTTTGTGGGTTTTTTGTCACATTTTCGTCACGTTTACGTCTCATTATTGTCGCTATTTTGACACTTTTTTCAAGAAGCTTTTAGATTTGGGTAAAGCCGAAGTAATGTGCTCGGTTCAGTGTGCTGGTGTGAGTGAGGAGTGTGCTGCCCCTGCTGGTGTGAGTGAGGAGTGTGCTGCCCCCTGCTGGTGACTGACCTTCGTTGAACAGAAACAGTGGGAAGAGGCCGAGGAACATGAGCGGCTGCAGGTGGAACATGGCGTCGATGGGGTTCTGCAAACCTGCACAGAAAGAGTTAAACACAAAATAAAGAATAAAATAACCCATTAGGCTCAAACTTCTTACTCTGTCAGAGTAAAAACAGCCCAAACTCTCTCTTTACCGTGTTTATTCTCTTTGAGCCGGAGATTTATCCAGGAAGTGACTCCAACACAGACATGTTGGAGTCACTTCCTGGATAAATCTTTGGCTCAAAGACACAAAACGTCAGAATAAACATCGGAAAGAGAGTTTGTTTTTACTCCGACAGAATTAAAACTAAGAAAGTGTAAAGTTCTCACCGAGCTCCGCCTTCTGCATCAGCAGCTGCGTGAGCGTCCAGCGGATTCCTCCAATGAACGAGGCCAACAGCACCATCACGAAGCCCTCCAGGTTAAACTGAGTGGACTTATACGTGAACATGAAGAGGCCGCAGGAGATGAGGAGGACCACCACCACCAGGAAGGGGTTCTGGAGGAGACAGGAGAACATCAGAGCTGGGATTTACGGCTCTTTTCTGGGCTCTTTTTAACTCACCGGCTGCTCCAGTTTGAGGACGAGGGAGAAGAAGAGGATGAAGAGCACGGCCGTCGACTTGGTCATGGTGTATCTGCACAGACAGAGCGAGGTCAGAGGGATGAGGTCAGAGAGGTCAGATAAAATGCAAACAATGTGGGGGAAATGCAAAAAGAAAAGGGAAAAAATGTGGAAAAAGGGGAGTAATTAATAATGTGGAATAAAAAATGCAAATAAAATGTGACAAAATATCAGTGAGGTCAAAGATAGTTTAATATCCTGAATATCCATTCGGCCTCGATCTGGAGGACATCGTATCCAATAAGTCACGAACACGAGTCATTCCAGCAGCGGCATCAGAAAGACGACGTAGCAACAGTAACCAAGTGGGCGGGCTTTTGCAAAAGGTCAATTGTGAAAATAAATTCTGGTCAAAGTGAAGAGGTCAGATGTGAGGTCAGATGTGAGGTCAGATGTGAGGTGATGAGGTCAGATGTGAGGTGAATGAGGTCAGATGTGAGGTGAGTGAGGTCAGATGTGAGGTCAGATGTGAGGTGAGTGAGGTCAGATGTGAGGTCAGATGTGAGGTGAGTGAGGTCAGATGTGAGGTCAGATGTGAGTGAGTGAGGTCAGATGTGAGGTCAGATGTGAGGTCAGATGTGAGGTGAATGAGGTCAGATGTGATGTGAATGAGGTCAGATGTGAGGTCAGATGTGAGGTCAGATGTGAGGTGAATGAGTCAGATGTGAGGTCAGATGTGAGGTGAATGAGGTCAGATGTGACGTGAATGAGGTCAGATGTGAGGTCAGATGTGAGGTGAGTGAGGTCAGATGTGATGTGAATGAGGTCAGATGTGACGTGAATGAGGTCAGATGTGAGGTCAGATGTGAGGTCAGATGTGAGGTGAATGAGGTCAGATGTGATGTGAATGAGGTCAGATGTGAGGTCAGAATGTGAGGTCAGATGTGAGGTGAATGAGGTCAGATGTGAGGTCAGATGTGAGGTGAATGAGGTCAGATGTGACGTGAATGAGGTCAGATGTGAGGTCAGATGTGAGGTGAATGAGGTCAGATGTGACGTGAATGAGGTCAGATGTGAGGTCAGATGTGAGGTGAGTGAGGTCAGATGTGAGGTCAGTTGTGAGGTGAGATGTGAGGTCAGATATGAGGTGAATGAGGTCAGATGTGAGGTCAGATATGAGGTGAATGAGGTCAGATGTGAGGTGAGTGAGGTCAGATGTGAGGTCAGATGGTGAGGTGAGTGAGGTCAGATGTGAGGTCAGTTGTGAGGTGAATGAGGTCAGATGTGAGGTCAGATTGAGGTGTGAATGAGGTCAGATATGAGGTGATGAGGTCAGATGTGAGGTCAGATGTGAGGTCAGATGTAGGTGAATGAGGTCAGATTAGGTAATGAGGTCAGAATGTGAGGTCAGATGTGAGGTCAGATGTGAGGTGAATGAGGTCAGATATGAGGTGAATGAGGTCAGATGTGAGGTCAGATGTGAGGTCAGATGTGAGGTGAATGAGGTCAGATGTGAGGTGAATGAGGTCAGATGTGAGGTGAGTGAGGTCAGATGTGAGGTGAATGAGGTCAGATGTGAGGTGAGTGAGGTCAGTGTGAGGTCAGTGAGGTCAGATGTGAGGTCAGATGTGAGGTGAATGAGGTCAGATGTGAGGTCATGGAATGTGAGGTCAGATGTGAGGTCAGTTGAGGTGAGTGAGGTCAGATGTGAGGTCAGTTGAGGTGATGTGAGGTCAGATGTGAGGTCAGATGTGAGGTGAGTGAGGTCAGATGTGAGGTCAGATTGAGGTGATGGGTCAGATGTGAGGTGAGTGAGGTCAGATGTGAGGTCAGATGTGAGGTCAGATGTGAGGTCAGATGTGAGGTCAGATTGAGGTCAGATGTGAGGTCAGAGTGTCAGATGGGGTGGAGGTCAGATGTGGGTGAGTGAGGGAGGGGATGTGAGGTCAGATGTGAGGTCGATGTGAGGTCAGATGTGAGGTCAGATGTGAGGTCA
This sequence comes from Neogobius melanostomus, assembly GCA_007210695.1. NCBI lineage: Eukaryota > Metazoa > Chordata > Actinopteri > Gobiiformes > Gobiidae > Neogobius > Neogobius melanostomus. The sequence continues at coordinate 128,631 of VHKM01000897.1, forward strand.
GATGTGAGGTCAGATGTGAGGTGAATGAGGTCAGATGTGAGGTCAGATGTGAGGTGAGTGAGGTGAGATGTGAGGTCAGATGTGAGGTCTGATGTGAGGTGATGAGGTCAGATGTGAGGTGAGATGTGAGGTCAGATGTGAGGTCAGATGTGAGGTGAGTGAGGTCAGATGTGAGGTCAGATGTGAGGTGAATGAGGTCAGATGTGAGGTCAGATGTGAGGTGAATGAGGTCAGATTGTGAGGTCAGATGTGAGGTGAATGAGGTCAGATGTGAGGTACGTACAGGCTGATGGTGATGAAGAGGAAGCTCCAGTTGGACAAACCGATGTCCAGCGCTGTGGCCAACGCTGAAACACAAACACACTTTAGTTTAGGGAGAGATCAAAGATCTGAGCTTCAGTAATGGCAGTAACAGGGACTGACTGATTGATTAATTGATTAATTGATTGATTGATTGATTGATTGATTGCCTTTATTGTCTCCAGTGGAAATTTGTCTTGGGCTCAGTGCCTGCAGATACAACCATACCAAGCATTCAGTTACTGCCAGTACATCATAAGGATCTTCACCTGCCCTTTTCCCTGTCGTTTGTTTAAAAGAGACACAGAGGGAGGAATGAGAGCTGTAACATCTGTACATCTGTAACATCTGGCTGATGGGAGAGTTTCATATTCACTGTTCAGAAAATATGACGGATTCTCAATGGCTTCTGAGCTTTCAAACATGTCTCATGGATGGAAACTCTTTTGTGTTCTTAAATACTTTAAAATGCTCTTCCAGGATGAAGCAGAACATGGGTTATATTAAACTGGCCTTGGGTTGTGGAGTAAGTATGGCAAAAGAGATGAGACACTCTGATACGGATAAAAGTCCTTTATTTAGGACACGCCTCTTTGGTGTTTGTCACTTCCTGGCCCTCAGGACTAATGTTTTGCTCTGCAGCGTTAGACGACTGTACCGGGCTGTTCAAGACTCTCTAGAACAGCACTGCAGAAGTGAGTCAACACCTCTGTGCTCACAGCAAACAGACCCAGTCTTCTTAAGTAGAGTCTTTGGGACAGTTTGAAACACAAATCGTTAGCCACATAGCATAATAAGTCATTTTGTATTGTTACAATAACAATAACAGAATACCAATGTACAAACAGTGAAATATCAGTTAGGTTAAGTAGTTAATTATGCTATGTGGCTAATGAATTGCTCAATGTGCACGTCCCATTTGTCATCAATGTGTTCACCTAGATACCTGAACCTGCTCAGTTTGTCCGATCACCACAGGGTCAGGTTTTTGTTTTGACCACATTGAGTGACAGGTGATGGTCCTCACACCAGGAGAGGAAGGAGTTTATCTCCCAGTAGTACGTGGTACATTCCAAAGAACTCATGATCATACTTCGAACCCAAGATTTTGATAAAAACTATAAGAGAAGTCAACATCACTGACTGATCTGAACAAGTCAGACGTGGACTGTGTGATCTTTCACTACTGTCACTGTGGCGGGTCCTACCGAGAGGCGGGCCCTAAACAGAGCTGGGCGATATATCGTCTACAAGATCATATCGAAATCGCTGATTGGAAGATCTTCAAATTTACACTATCGACTTAATCTCCAATGCCCTTTGTCGTCTGTTCAGGACGATTCTCTTTTTGAGACACAAACCGATGTAAAAGTAGAAGTTTGCAGCAAATTTTTACAGAAATGTCTGATGTTTGTAAAAATATCTCTTCATCGACGTTATCGAGAAAGTCACAAATATTGAGATATTCGGATTTGTCAATATCGCCGCGCTCTAGTCACACCTGTGGGCGTGTCTCACCTGTGGGGGCGTGTCTGCGGGCGTGTCTCACCTGCGGGCGTGTCTCACCTTGGGCGTGTCTCAACTGTGGGGCGTGTCTCACCTGTGGGCGTGTCTCACTGTGGCGTGTCTCAACTGTGGGGGCGTGTCTCAACTGTGGGGGCGTGTCTCACCTGTGGGCGTGTCTCACCTGTGGGCGTGTCTCACCTGTAGTGCCACCTTGTAGAGATAATCCTTCCAGCTCAGGACGACCCGTTGTTTCCCGGTGGCGCAGAGCAGAGCTCTCCTGGTCAGCGCCGACAGACAGAAGATGATGGTGAGGTGAACCAGAGTCATGAAGAGCGGGTAGTGGAAGTCCTACAGAGAAACAGAGTCATGAAGAGCGGGTAGTGGAAGTCCTACAGAGAAACAGAGTCATGAAGAGCAGGTAGTGGAAGTCCTACAGAGAAACACAGAGTCATGAAGAGCAGGTAGTGGAAGTCCTACAGAGAAACACAGAGTCATGAAGAGCAGGTAGTGGAAGTCCTACAGAGAAACAGAGTCATGAAGAGCAGGTAGTGGAAGTCCTACAGAGGAACAGAGTCATGAAGAGCAGGTAGTGGAAGTCCTACAGAGAACAGAGTCATGAAGAGCAGGTAGTGGAAGTCCTACAGAGGAACAGAGTCATGAAGAGCAGGTAGTGGAAGTCCTACAGAGGAACAGAGTCAGAAGAGCAGGTAGTGAAGTCTACAGAGGAACAGAGTCAAAAGAGCAGGTAGTGGAAGTCCTACAGAGGAACAGAGTCAAAAGAGCAGGTAGTGGAAGTTCTACAGAGGAACAGAGTCAAAAGAGCAGGTAGTGGAAGTCCTACAGAGGAACAGAGTCAAAAGAGCAGGTAGTGGAAGTCCTACAGAGGAACACAGAGTCATGAAGAGCAGGTAGTGGAAGTCCTACAGAGAAACAGAGTCATGAAGAGCAGGTAGTGGAAGTCCTACAGAGGAACAGAGTCATGAAGAGCAGGTAGTGGAAGTCCTACAGAGAAACAGAGTCATGAAGAGCAGGTAGTGGAAGTCCTACAGAGGAACAGAGTCATGAAGAGCAGGTAGTGGAAGTCCTACAGAGAAACAGAGTCATGAAGAGCAGGTAGTGGAAGTCCTACAGAGAAACACAGAGTCATGAAGAGCAGGTAGTGGAAGTCCTACAGAGAAACACAGAGTCATGAAGAGCAGGTAGTGGAAGTCCTACAGAGAAACAGAGTCATGAAGAGCAGGTAGTGGAAGTCCTACAGAGAAACAGAGTCATGAAGAGCAGGTAGTGGAAGTCCTACAGAGGAACAGAGTCATGAAGAGCAGGTAGTGGAAGTCCTACAGAGAAACAGAGTCATGAAGAGCAGGTAGTGGAAGTCCTACAGAGGAACAGAGTCATGAAGAGCAGGTAGTGGAAGTCCTACAGAGGAACAGAGTCATGAAGAGCAGGTAGTGGAAGTCCTACAGAGGAACAGAGTCATGAAGAGCAGGTAGTGGAAATTGGGGCAGGGAGTTAAGTTCTTCAGGGTTTATAAAGAGGCAAATTTCATGCGTTTAAATGCCATTTTTATTCCCAAATACTATATTTTAACGTCACCAAAAACACAAAACGGTTAACAACTTCAGCCCAGCTGAAAATGTTGTAGACGGTAGTTTGGTATTTCCGATTAACTTACAGTAAAGCGATGTCATCATTTTCCAAGAAATGTAGCTTTAAGGCCAGTTTGAATCCAGATTAAAGTGACAGTCTGGAAGTCTAAATGTTTTACAAATGTTGTAAAATGTTATAAAAACGTACAGACTATCTCTTTAAAGGCTTTTAATGCGCTTATCTTAATTTTATTGTGCAAACTAAACTCTCCCTTTACGAGGTTTACTTTACAGCTTTTTCCCTGTAGTTTTTCAGGAAAATTTCCTCGACTGAGCTTTTTCCTCCTGATTTTAGTCGAAGTAATTTAAGTTTAACCTCAACCTGAACCGAGCACATTTTCTCCAGGCTTTACCCAGATCTACATTTTCAAAATGGCGACAAAAACGAGAAGAAAACGCAACAAAAAAGTGACAACGCAGCAACAACACGATGAAAAAGATCCCTTTCGATGAGTTTTGTAGGCCTTAGCTTTCAAATGAGGTGCTGGGTAAAGCTGAACTGCATTTGGCAGGGTAAAAGACCCAGGGTCAAATATAAAACATTACAGCTCTCAAAAGAAATGGGAGCATGGCTTTACCGTATTTTAAAGGATATTTTTATGCAGCTCAGATCAAGCCACTCATTTATATGTGCTCATCAAGATTCCACGCTCGATGGAAAGACATTGAACTCTCAATATTGAAGGATCCGCCAGTCCATGCTGTCCTAGCTCATACAAATTTGGATAAATATATCAAAATGATCCAAAAGCCTTGGATTAAAACACAATTGAAAATATAGCGTAAAGTCAAAGGAGAATATAAATTGGATGACAAAATACAGATATTACAAATACAGTGGTGTGCATTTGACCCTGGGTTCAGTCCCAACAAGATAGACACACATTCAAACACTGGATTTCTAAGGGTGTGACGACTTTTTATTCACTCACTCATAATGGGAATATGAAAGATTTTGATAGTTTAAAGAATGATTTTAAGCTCAACAATTTTGATTTTTTTTAGATATCTTCAATTGCGGAATTATTTCCAGCACAATATTACCTCCAAAACTGAGATAGATGACCCAATTTGACCATTTTTCTGAAAGCTTATAAAAATACTATAGTTAAAGGCGTTATTGGCAAATTTTATAAAGGGTTTTTGACAAAGAGGTCTCACTCTACGCACTACATCAAAGAAAAATGGGGAAATTAAGGACATTTTTCAATATCTAAGAATGGTTTGATGTATTTGAATCCTCTTGGAAATGTACGAATTCCCATAAATGGCGAGAATTTAGCTGGAAGTGCTTGTGCTTTTTCTAACACCAAGGCAAAAGTTACACTTGGGCTTAGGCTCAGCCAACTGTTGGAGGTTGTGTGGGGCTCGGGATGCAGGGCATTGGCATATATTTTGGGAATGTCCAAAGATTAAACCCTTTTGGCTTGAATTCCATAAAGCTGTGACTAGTATATTTAGGGTTAATAACATACAACTACAGTTTTCTACAATTTTCTTGGCAAACTTTGACAATATGCTTAGACATGAAGATAAACACCTGTATGGTATTTTGACAGTAGCAGCCAAAAAGGCAATTACAAGATGCTGGCTCCTTCCCGGGCCCCCCGCGATGTCTGAGTGGATCATAGTGAATGAGATTTATGTAATGGAATCTATAACATTTTCAATTCGCCTTAAAAAGGGACTTTTGTCAAATTATGGAGTAAATGGGTCGGATACATTCAGGCCTTACGACCAGATTTTGTTGAGGTTAGAATGTAGAACCTTTTTTTTATGTGTGTATATATATATTCTTTTATGACCAACTGTGCACACGGTTTCAAGAAAAGAAGAGTGGATAATGTCTGGACATGTCTTACTGTTAACTTTTGTTATGCTCCACTTTTGTAAATAAAGAATAAAAAAAATAAAATAAAAAAAAGCTGAACTGCAGAACTGGGTTAAGGCGTGTTGGTCAGAGGTTTGTAAGACATACTTTCATGAGCCATTTGTTGTAGAAGGTGATGCCGATGGAGAAGACGTAATACTGAAGCACCAGGCCCACGGTGCGCAGCGCCCTCCACAGGAACTGCACTGGAACTGCCATCCAGAGGGAAGGGCATCAGGCGTTTCTGCCGCTTCAGACAAACTGAGGAAACAAAATCATCTTACAGGAAACCTTTACGATAAACAGGAGGAACGTCTGGATGTTTACAAAGAACCTGGACACAATCACAAAGTTTTAATCTGACAATGAAATGTTGTTTGATCATTTTTGTGTTTTTCATGAACTTTTGGAGTAAAAAGTCCAAACTTAAAAAACAAAAATCAACATTTTTCATTTTTCATTTTTTTGGTCTATTCTGCACATTGAAATTTTCACCTGGAAACAAATGTCCAAATCTTATATTTATTCTTTTAATATTTCACTCATTCCACGTTTATCCATAGATTTATTTAGGAAAATATAAGTCAAAGGTCATTTTGTCCAAATGAGGTTTTCATTCCACTGTAGTCGCTCCTGCACAGTGGCGTAGCAAGGGTACCAAGGGGCCCCAAGCAAGAATGTCGGTTGGGGGCCCTTTAGTGGCCGATCGGTGTACTGCGCACTGGGAGAGAGGACGTCATTTGGGCAGGAGCGGGTCACCTGAAAACTCCCATAATGCAGTTCTCTGCAGACGTTTTCCTCAGAGCAGAAGGCTGAGGTTCTTTAGGTCATGAAGAGAGTTACAATAAACTGGTTTCACTGTTATAAATATAATCTGGTGGAGCCATGAGTAAAAAAGTCTGTTCACTGCTCATTATAAGTTAACATTAGGGATCCATGTCTCACTAAAGCAGCAGCAGGATAGGGATAAACAGCGCCACAGAGCGTTGGTGGAGAGATGATGTAACTGCATCACCAAAATCACTAGGAAGGCTGTATATATCAAGCGTTTACTGCAGGTATCTGAAAAACGGGTTGGTGCATGGGGCCCTTCACAGTTGGGGGCCCCAGGCAGGCCTGCCTTGCCTTATGGCAAGCTACGCCTCTGCTCCTGCAGACCTGAACGAACTGAAGACTCAGCCCAACAGCGGAGCCACGAGTGAAGCTTCTGCTCTAAAGTCAGAGCTAAATGTGGGACAGTCACAGCCTCTTTATTTTCATTCACAAACATGATTTTTAGGGATGTAACGATTCATCGAAAATCGATTTAAAATCGATTTAATATGCGTAAAATGTGAATCGATGTAAAAAATTAAAGAATCGATTTTAAAGCCACCCTCAGCTACTCCATTTTGCGCTACCGAAATAGACCGGAACATAGCTCATGGTTTCTAACGACGTTAACTTTTTCTCAAGACAAGCTCCACACCTCCACCCGCCTCACCCCCAACACACGCCACACCATGTAAACACATACACGTGTAGGCATCGAAGCAGCAGACGCAGCCACGAGATTAGCGTTAGCGGCTAACGCAGAGTTTAGCATTTTGACAGAAGTTTACCAAAGATCGTAAACTGACAAACATCTGACCAACCTGCTCTGATTCTGCTGAAATCCTCATCAAATGTCCACTTGTCAATTAATCCAATACCTACAGGGAGCTGTCATGTCTTTTTCCTCCTTATGTTTACAAAGGCTGCACAGGAGGCTGTGAGGCGTTCAAGGGTGAACAAAAACTGCACTGTAAAATTAGTTCTAAATGGTAGTATTATGTTCAAACTGCAAAAAAAAAAAAAGGTTTGGTAAAATAAATATAATCTCAAAATATTTGCTTTGCTACATCTTATTTATGATGAAAACATGTAAATGTACAAGCACTCATGTCAAAATGATTATAGTTCATTTTCATGTCTTGTAATTTTTGTAATGTAAAGTTCTCTTACTGAGACAGTTGCAGTTTGTTACAAGGACAAAAATGCAGATGTTAAAACAAAAGAAACTTTGGTATGAATGAGTCATACTCTTTTCTAAAAAAAAAAGTTTAAAAAGGTAAAAAAAAACAAAATCGGGAAAAATCGAAATCGGGAACTTAAAATTGGAAATTGAATCGAATCGGGGCTTGAGTGAATCGTTACATCCCTAATGATTTTCAAATCCCTTTGTCATTTTAGACGATTTTAATCAGAGAATACCTTTTATCGATGACGTCTCAGATATTGGGAGTTTTCTGGCGTTTTTATAGTTTTTTTGTCGCTCTTGCTCATTGATTTATTGTTGCTTTTTCATCAGTCTTTAATTGCACATTTGTGTCGCTCTTTTGCTTGTAGATTTGGGTAAAGCAAACTGGATTAAATGTGCTCGGTTCATGTGGGGGTTAAGACGTTAAAGTGCATAATAAATAGAGTTGGACTGATCATTGGCCTCAGACCAGAGTCAGAGAAAAACTCTCTTTACTCACGTCTGTTCCTCTGATCAACACTCAGACCTTTGGCCTTTAGATAAATCACTCTTTTCAGCGTTTCCACGGAACACGTGATAATCCTGAGATCATGAGTCAGAGCAGCAGAGACTCAACGACGCAGATACAGAAGGAAATATCAAATATAGAGTTAATCTCCAATGTCAAGAAATGTGGAACATGAGGGAAAGGATTGGGGAATAAATGTGCGTAAAGTGTTTTTCTTTCCCGTCGTCGTCAGTTCAGGACATTTACGATCCTTTTGCACATTTTTACAGATTTCTGACTCTGGGGGTTACGGGGTTACGGGGTTATGGGGGTCATAGGGTTACAGGGTTATAGGGTTATGGGGTTATAGGGTTATAGGGTTATAGGGTTACGGGGTTACGGGGTTACAGGGTTACAGGGTTATGGGGTTATAGGGTCTGGCTCTGGCTTCGTCATCGGGAGAGTCCCACAAATACTGAGATGTTCAGTTTGTCGAGCTCGTCTCCACTTTGAGATGAGAGTCATGTGACCGACTTTGGGCTTTTGTCTCATGTGGAAAAGTCCAGCTGTTACAGAGACATGAACCAGAAACAGAGTCCCGTTACCGTGGTTACCACAATAGGATTCTGAGCACTGACTTCGCTTTAAATAAAATGCAGAAGTTTGTATGGAGGATGATCCAAACTCATCGCATGAAATGTACAATATTTAAACATTTTTCCAGAGTTTGGGAGAAGTTAAATTATATTTTTTTCAAATATACTGAATACTCGACTTAAATGTATTTAGTAACACATTCTGTGACTTTGTCAATCAGAGTAACTGTATTCTGATACTTAAAGTACTTTCACATTGCTGCGCTTTTTATCACAAAGACCAGTGTTTATTACAAAAGTAACGAGTTACAAAAATATGACTTTTTTCACTAACTGAGGATCAACACAATACTTTAACACAATACGGTCATATTTTAGTCATTACAATTTAAGTAACTGGAGTTACAAGAGCATTGGAAACTCCCCCAAATAAAAGGCACCACATCAGTAGCTCACTGTGAATCAGATCTTTGTCTGTAGTTTAACGTCGACAAAACAAAACACAGACAATGAAGGAAAAGGAAATCTGTGTCTTTTGCTCTGTGACATTATTATCTTCACTTTACATTTCACCAAAAGTAACTCGAGTAACTCGGCTACATTTGAGACAATAATATAGAATATATTACACACTGAAAGTAACTTTCATAAAACACTATATAATGCAACAGATCACTTGCCTTATGTGTGGATATTAATTACAAACAAATGTACTCTTTCCCCTGGTCATGTTGAGCTTTTCTCTCTCGATGTGAAATAAACCATGTTTCTTTGATTTCAGGAAAGTAAGTGTATTCTGAATACTCTCACATACCGGAATAACACGAGTATCCTTCTACACACGTGTATTCCGTTACTCTTCACGTGTATTACTCTGCGCTTCCTGGTTAAAGAAACGCTTCTGTGCTGCTTTTCTGGTCTTAATGTCTCAGTCTGTCCCTGCACGTGTCGCAGCATCACACATGTCCCACTTATACAGCTCACCTCTTCAGCAGAGTCAGAGTGAGGAGGTGCAGCAGCAGCAGCTGTCACTGAAGTCTCTGAAGTCTCCTGGAAGTCTCCAAAACGCTCCGCCTCTGTCCCGCCTCTGTCCCCGTGTCTCCGCCGCTTCATGAGCCTCACGCGCGGCTCCTGCGCTGGACTTTTACCTTTGGAACCAAAACAAACAAACCCAAACAAACCGAGCAGAGGCGTCTCCTCCGCGGCTGCACCAGCGCTATGAGCCGGGAGAGTCTGCAGAGTCTGGAGGACCGGTCTCCTCCTGCAGCGCCCCCTGGAGCTCGGACTTTACTCCGTCCACAGCAGATGATCTGTTTATTACAGTTTATCCTCAGACTCACACACAGCCCCAGGACCAAGGGTCAGGGCAAAACGCCACGTGTAACCCCCCCTCCTCCTGAACCCAGCACATTCCCCCAGTGTGGCTTTACCCAAATCTGAAAAGTGTCAAAATAGTGACGAAAACACAACAAAATTGTGACAAAAAAAGTGAGAAAAACGTGACGAAAAGCCCAATAAAGAAGTGACAAAAACACCCGCCACAGTTAGGATCAGACGCCACATTTTCACTGCTTATTTACGTTATTATAAATGTAAACTTATGAAAACGGACTCGCGCAACAGCCGCACGTGTTCTGCGAGCTAAGTTTATGTTTTATATATAAATTAATAATAATAATAATATGAATGTTGTTGTGTGTGGTGGAAAGTGACCACAGGGGGCAGTGTTTGTTTGATTCGTTTCCTCTTCCGGGGTCACAGGTCGGAGCGGAAGTCAAACATTCGCCGCTGGATTTCACCAAAACAAACGCGAGGTGAGTTTTTCTCTAAAATCTCTTTAAAACTTAGTGATTCAGTCAGACTTTAAACCGACTCAGCAGCGGCTCGACGGGAGGTCCTTTAGAGAAAGTAAAGAGATAAACGCGTCATTGTTGGACATAGCGGTAACGTTTCTGTGTTTACGTTGAGGAGAGCGGCATTTTCTCGCTTCAGCGGTGGATAAATGAGTTTGTTTTTTACAGGGATAGTGACGCTGTTTGTTTGTTTGTTTCTTCCTTTCTCTCGTTTTGTGATTTGTCCAAACACGGTGTTCCGTAACTGTACTGTACAATGTCAGTACAGTTATCATGAACATCACACACAATTCTCGTAGCAATCCTTTCCTGTTCCTGTCGACTTCAGGGGAGACAGCAGGTCCACAACAGCTAATTGGCCATGGTGGCGCACAGCTAGCCACGATATTTTATGAAATATCCATGTGCCGAGCTCGCGCAAAATGTAAACATCACATCGTCACATGGTCACGGCGAGAACCGGTGTTTTAGATCGTCTGGTGCTGATTTATCTGGTTGCACAGCTGGCTCGTCAGCTGTGTTGACCATGTGGGTCACCTACCTACACTCAACAAAGCTTATATTCCGTCTCAAACAACATATCCGATTGTCTCTTCAATGGTTACCTCTTCAGTGCACCCTTATCTTGACATCGATTCAGCAAAATGGACGCTGACGCTCACAGAGAAGCCATGTGTTCGGTTGAAAGTAGACGAGCTTGTCCCAGTTGTTTCAGCCGAACTCTCTCAGCTGCAAATTAGGAGCAAAACAGCTGTTTGTGGGCGTGTCCTTCTGGGTTACCATGATGTAACCAGTCAATGAAACAAAAAATTCTTACGTGAACTGTCCGATAATTATTCCTCATTATGCTTAATTAGGACTGTAGCTGGTGGTGGCTGCTTCCTTTAGAACAGTGCAATTTCAATTATCATTTGCAAAGACAAGAAATATGACGTGGAGAATTAATGTCAAATATTGGTTTTGGCCAGTTAATTTCTGTTGTCAGTTGGTGCGACAGCTAAGGTCATGGACTTTGATGCCGAAGTTCACTGGTTCAAAGCCAGGAGAGGGACTACGTAGTAAAACATGTGAGAAGTTCATAAAGATTTATTGATTGTAGATACAGCCTCTTTTTGTCTTATACATAAGGGGGAAATGCACATTTATATTAACACAAAGAGGAATATCACACAAAGTGGCTCGACAGATCTCTTTCATGGCTCTACATCCACAGCAGGGCACCTGTGGCAGTGTTTCCTGGCCTCCACTCTGATGTGTGTGGGGGCGGGGGTGGAGGGTGTTCTTGGGATAAGTAAAGACAAATCCTTGCAATTCAAGAATGAACCAATTGTCGAACAACTGTATCTGCAATCAATACATTTTCATGAACTTTTCATGTTTTACTACGTGTTCCTTCTCCTGGCTTCGAACCAGCAATCTTTGGAATCTAAGAGCATGACCTTAGCTGTCGCACCAACTGACAACAGAAATTGTCTTGCTAAAACCAATATTTGTCAATTACAATTTATTCTCCACGTCATATTTCTTGTCTTTGCAAATGATAATTGAAATTGCACTGTTCTAAAGGAAGCAGCCACCACCAGCTACAGTCCTAATTAAGCATAATGAGGAATAATTATCGTACAGTTCACGTAAGAATTTTTTGTTTCATTGACTGGTTACATCATGGTAACCCAGAAGGACACGCCCACAAACAGCTGTTTTGCTCCTAATTTGCAGCTGAGAGAGTTCGGCTGAAACAACTGGGACATGCTCGTCTACTTTCAACCGAACACATGGCTTCTCTGTGAGCGTCAGCGTCCATTTTGCTGAATCGATGTCAAGATAAGGGTGCACTTAGTGATGGGTAGATGAGGCCTCGTGAAGCGTTTCGGCACATCCCCCAAACTGTATTGATACTGTGCCGGTACAGTGTCGCTGTGTTTCTCTATACTGACACCTGGTGGATCTTATACCTCCTTGCTCCCAGACAGTGGTGTAGTCTACGTGATGCGCAGGTATAGGCCGTATAACCACTAGAAGGCCTGCAGAATTACCATATAGCCACCACAAATTGGGCAAAGATACGTGTCACTAATTTGCGCAGTGTTATTTTTACGCTTTCTGCCTGATTAGAGGCCAGCCCAAACTCCACAACAAGTAGTTATTTCCTCCCCTGAAACCGAGAGGGGACATTTCATCCCTCTTTGTCTCTTTCTCTGTCTCTACAGAAACAGTTCCTTCTCACGTGCGCTCATGCGTAATTACACATGGCTCCCGTGTTGTCTCTCACAAAACAAACCGGAGAATAGCTGAAAACGATAGAGGCTTATTAACAGTATGTCTCACGCTCAGCTCAGCGACTCCCTGTCATAGACACTTTCCCTGTTCATCCCCCGCTCTGAGAGTCCATCGTCCCTGTCTCCGTCCCCCTGCAGCGGCTCGTGAGCATCTTTGGGCAAAGGCAGTGACAATCTGTATTTTACTACAAAGCGCTAAAGTCCGTGAAAAAGACCCGTTCACACTGTTCGAAGTGTGACTGAAAAGTAGATGCGCCCACAGCACTGACCGAGTCACGCGCTCTCCTGTTTATTCAAAACATGGTCCAAAAACAGTAGAGTGTATAGTAATTGTGCCCCCTCGTAGAATTCATATGCCCCCCTTAAGACTGACGTGTGGCTACAGTACTAAATATGATAGCTCTGTAGAACAAATGCGGCATTGAACCTGCATGAAATGAAATAAATATACTGAGAGTTACATTACTATGTGTTATTAATTCTGATATAGACCAAGCGTGAAAAATTAAATACAAACAGTTACCTTATTTGCCACACAGTGGAAATTTTTCTTTTTCTCTCAGGCTCCATTTTATTGATGTAGGGGGAAGTTATTTTATCTTTGGAAGGGTAATTTTCATCTTCTGACAGTGATTCATCGCGTTGACACTTGCAGATGCAAGTAAAACACAGTTTGGCGCGTCGGTGACGAGCGAAACAGCAGGAGTATCGGTCGTCTTTTTCTTAAAGCGACACACGCGTCGATACGGGGCTTCGCTCTATGAGCTCGACACATGCACCGGTGCGTCGGTGTTGCTGGACCCATCACTAGGTGCACTGAAGAGGTAACCATTGAAGAGACAATCGGATATGTTGTTTGAGACGGAATATAAGCTTTGTTGAGTGTAGGTAGGTGACGTGGTGGCCCACATGGTCAACACAGCTGACGAGCCAGCTGTGCAACCAGATAAATCAGCACCAGACGATCTAAAACACCGGAACACCCGTCCTGTAAAACTAAACAAAACGTTCTGAAGACATCGACTCTATTCTAGAAACAAATAGCCGCCTCATCTTCGCAATACGGTCAGTTTAAAGGGATATTTCAGGATTTTTGACATTAGGCCTCATTTCCTAGTTATCCAGAGTGTTGTTGATGTCTGGAGATATTTTTTTCTTAAATTCATGCAGTTTGAAGAGTCTAATGGTGCTAGGGGGTGCTAGTCGGAATGCCCCGGCAAGTTTACTTTTACTAGCAAGCGGTTAAGTACAATGATTGGGCCCCATTAATTACGTACAAAGATACCGTAAGATTGGGCTCCATATATTAATCACTTTTATGCGTTTTTATGCGTTTTAACGTTTCTTTAGCACTTTTTGAGTGGCACACGGTGAACATGCAGATATATTGGTTTGAAATGAGGCTGCACTGAATAAATCTTTTGTTGGCCATTTGTTTTACTACGTCTTTATTTTATTATTTTCATTGAGAAGCCAACTGTGACGTAAATAGTCTTCAAATTTAGAAGCCTATAGCTGATCATTTTGTTAAAATGTAAATATTAATACTTGTAATTGATGAATTAAATACAATTGTCCATCTTGTTTAAATTCTTCTCATTCGTTTGTATGATAAATGGGGTTTATTAGCCTAGAAGGCTGTAGCACTGATGCATATTTATATGATTTAAGGTCTATTTATTAGAATTATTGTCATGTTAAGTCTATTTTGTCCATTTTTTCTTTTTTTTTACAGTATGGTTTAGTATTGCCAAATTTGTTTATTAACCATTTCCTTTCAAATTCTAAGCTAGTTTTATAGTAGATGTTAGTCAAATCACAAAGTTATGAGTGGATCAATAAAAAAACTAGAAGGCAAATAATGACAAAATAGACGCATACGTGGATCCGAAGCGGGTGCTGAGCGGTACCGCGAGGTTGGCAATGGATCCGCAGCACCGTCGCCGTGGACCCATGCTAAAAACGCGGGCGGTACATTCAGACTAGGGGTGGAGCGTTCAGGCAGCGGTACGTTGAGGTAGCGGTACGTTCCAACTATGATTCGTGCTAGGCTAATGCTAGGCTAGTGCATGTCTATGGTATCAGTTAGCCTGCATTAAAAACAGTGTGACCCACTCCACAGTGCACCTGAGGTAAATCACTTATAACACCAGACTAACCATATAAATGTCTGTGTTAATAGAATCATGTTTGAAATATAACTGACCTTGTATCACATGAATTACCGCATTTTGAGGGACTATTTTCTCGCAGATCACTCCGCCGCTGCGTTAGCTTACAGCCACGAAGCTGATGCTGCTCAAATATAAGTTATTTTAAATGCAAAATGGTTATAATTATTACTTTTGTTTGCCTTCATCAGTTCTTTTAGCCCATTAGGAACTCTTCTGAAAACTGTTGAAGTCCTGAGATGTAATGGGAGATTCACTAAAACATTTCCGTTTATGATGTGTGATGTTTGAATGATGTAAAGCTGTGCCAGTGTAA
Organism: Neogobius melanostomus; assembly: GCA_007210695.1. Classification (NCBI taxonomy): domain Eukaryota; kingdom Metazoa; phylum Chordata; class Actinopteri; order Gobiiformes; family Gobiidae; genus Neogobius; species Neogobius melanostomus. Next base: position 143,654 of record VHKM01000897.1, read on the forward strand.
GTGTGTTGTGCTTCATTTGCATCGATGGTTTAAGGAAGAAGTCTTTGTTTCGCTTTGCAATGTTTTTAATTTGATTTTAAATGTCGTCCTGTGATATGACGATTCTGGACATGCTGACAAGAATAATAAATAAAAGAGATTTATTGGGGAAATTGTGACTTTAGTCGCTTCTACAGACGCTAAACTTTCCAGGACCTTAAGTTTCTGCCTGACTTCATTGTGCTTTGAAAGAAAGGTTATAATTTATAACCAGTTTTCTAAATTAGATCCAAAAGCCTCTGATACATCTTTGTATCTGTCACAAAACAATACGTTTAATCCATTATTAGATTTTGTCACTAAAATGCCTCATTTGAAAACATAAACCGACAGCAGGAGCTTCACGTTTTCTCTGACACGTGTTTTACTTTCTGTGTTTCATAGATCAGAGCAGTTTTTGTGACTTTGTTCCACGATGGCAGAGGAGGAGGAGGAGCCAGGGTATGAGGAGGAGCCTGAGGAGGCGTGTGGAGGCGTGGACTCGGCTCATGGACGACGGAAGAGACTGTTCTCCAAAGAGCTGAGGTGAGTTCATCTCTTCATCTCCTCTTCATCTCCTCACTGAGGTGACGGGCTCTGACAGACACCAGAGCTGCTCGTCCTCCACATCTGACTGACCTCTGGTTTTAAAGAAAAATAAAGAGGGAAGAGAGTTTGTTCGTTCATTTGGGAAGGAATAAAACCAAGGTTATTTTTCCAAAAGATCTAAACTCTATCCTTCGCCCAGTGGCTGCTCCCTGATGTTTCTCCTGCTGCAGATGTTTGTGACGTTTCTCCTGACGTTTCTCCTGACGTTTCTCCTGACGTTTCTCCTGACGTTTCTCCTGACGTTTCTCCTGACGTTTCTCCTGACGTTTCTCCTGACGTTTCTCCTGACGTTTCTGCTGACGTTTCTCTGCAGGTGCATGATGTACGGCTTCGGAGACGACCAGAATCCGTACACGGAGTCCGTGGACATCCTGGAGGACCTGGTGATCGAGTTCATCACTGAAATGACCCACAAAGCCATGAGCATCGGGCGACAGGGGCGTGTTCAGGTGGAGGTGAGTCACAGGGGGGCGTGTTCAGGTGGAGGTGAGTCACAGGGGGGCGTGTTCAGGTGGAGGTGAGTCACAGGGGGGCGTGTTCAGGTGGAGGTGAGTCACAGGGGGGCGTGTTCAGCTGGAGGTGAGTCACAGGGGGGCGTGTTCAGCTGGAGGTGAGTCACAGGGGGCGTGTTCAGGTGGGGGTGAGTCACAGGGGGCGTGTTCAGCTGGAGGTGAGTCACAGGGGGCGTGTTCAGCTGGAGGTGAGTCACTGGGGGGGTCAGCTGTGGGTTCAGCTGGAGGTGAGTCACAGGGGGGCGTGTTCAGCTGGAGGTGAGTCACAGGGGGGGGGTTCAGGGGGTGAGTCACAGGGGGCGTGTTCAGCTGGAGGTGAGTCACAGGGGGGGCGTGAGGGGTCAGGGGTGTTCAGGTGGAGGTGAGTCACAGGGGGCGTGTTCAGGTGGAGGTGAGTCACATGCTGCATCCGAAACCATTAAATTGTAGCCTCTAAGTGCTAACACTAGCAACTAATCCTTAACCTTTCATGGGCTCAGCTGTTAGATCTCTATGCAGTTAGTGAACTAGAGCTTCAGCAGCATTTGCCCAATTCCACCGTCCTTACCCAGGGGAAGGGGAAGTGACATCACCAACAGCTGTGTTTCTTCTTCTTTAAAGTTCAGTGCAGGCCAAACAAAAGCGCATACCGCCCCCTACTGTATATTGTCCAACAACAACATAGTGTCCAAATAAAGACATTTAAGGCAACAAAAAAAAGAGAAACATCCAAATGATCCTTCACATTTCCCTTTATTTTATCTCAACAGCTGTTTCATAAAGCTACAGTATGCAAATTAGCCATGTGGCTTAAGTTTCTACTAAATGAAGCAAAACACAAACTGCTTCATTTAGGCCATTTACTGAGGAGGCTCTTTAAAACCATGTGACTGAGCTGTGGGGACGACAACATGTGTTTGTCACTTTGATAAAGTTTGGCTTGAGCAGAATCTTATTTTTTTATTATTAAATGTGCACCTGTCAATCAACAGTGGTTAGGCATGAATCACTCGAGGGTGGGGGCGAGGGGGGCGGGGGATTGGCGCAGTGGCTTATGGGATGGCACATAGCTCCTAATCGCCAGTGAGTTAGCATCAGAGGTCACTATGCTAAAGTGGCTATGATAGTTAGCATCAGAGGTCCCTATGCTAAAGTGCTATGATATTAGCATCAGAGGTCCCTATGCTAAAGTGGCTATGATAGTTAGCATCAGAGGTCCCTATGCTAAAGTGGCTATGATAGTTAGCATCAGAGGTCCCTATGCTAAAGTGGCTATGATAGTTAGCATCAGAGGTCCCTATGCTAAAGTGGCTATGATAGTTAGCATCAGAGGTCCCTATGCTAAAGTGGCTATGATAGTTAGCATACAGGCCACTTTCCCTAACTCCTTCCTAGGTCTGGGCGATATGACGATATTAGACCGTCTTACGATCTCTAGAGCAGACGATCTGTTGTTTTTGTGGGATCGTTTTATCACGGTTTTATGCACTTCAGCAAAGTTGACTCTTTTCACCGTCAGTGAAGCAAACCCAAGCCGCGCACTTTCTGCTACGCAATGTCGGACGCTAATGCGAGCGTTTGGCAGCGAGCCGCTCCTCTACAGTCGCATACACGACCAGCCTCATCAATCTAGAGCTTTTAACCCAGAGTTCTGTCTCTATTTCAGCGGTGCTTATGTCAGTGTCTTTACCCCGCAACGCCGCTGCTCTGTGCAGATCACAGCGTGTGTTTATTTATTTACCTGGCAGCACATGTGTGAAGAGAGAGACGTCTCAGAAAAAATGCCAAACAGCAACAAGCATTTACCAAACTTACTGTTTAACTTACTTCTACTTAATTTTATTATCTGGAGTTTTAATGTGTTTTTCATGTATAAAGTGAGTTTGCTTTAGGTCCAAGTCTATTATTGCTGTGTTGATTATCAAAGTTGAATAAATTAGTGTAGTATTTTTCTTCTTCAGTGAGTAATTTAAGTAATTTTGTCATTATAAAAAATCGTGATAAAACCGAAATCGTAAGTTTATAATTAAAAAATCGTGATATTCTATTTTTGCCATATCGCCCACCCCTACTCCTTCCTAACCGACAATCCAATTCGGACGCTGCTTATCATGGCGGACGCTGTCGCACATCCGGTTTGGCGTAAGACCTCTTACCAATTTACTGGTTTCGGATGGAGCATAGGTTCCTCGCCTTCCCTTGGTCTGAAATGGGCGTGGTCAGGCATCTACATCATCACTCGCCGCCCAAGTGCTGTTCCAATGTTCAAGTCGTCCAGAGGCCTGTGTCCTCCCTTTGGTTAGCATGTGGCTAATATACCAAGGATACATCAGTGTAGCCTTCACTGCCTTGCTCCAGCCAAAATCACCCATAATGCACCACGGCTCTTTCTCATAAAGAAGAAGAAAAAAGTGGTGCTGGCTTGTGTGACTTGTTAAAGCACTTAAATTTCACTTTTTAAGAAAAAAATACCTGCTTAAGCAAAGGTTTTTGTGAAGATTTGGTCAAATAATGAATTTCAGGCTTTTGTCTTTTTTTAGTCAATAATAGAAAAAATAAATCTATGATTTGTTTTGTAAATTTAAACTGTATATTATTTGATTCAAACATACAAGGAAATGTCACTGCTTCATGGAGCAAAAGGACTTCCTTTGTTTTGTGGGCAATGAATTTAATTAATATCAGGCAGTTTTTTTAGTCCCCCTTATTTTATTTTGTATTTTCAGATAGGTTTCATCATGTCTGACTGCTTTATATTAATTTATTTGTGGTAAAAATATAATTACTTCCACTCCACCAGCCTTCAGACTCACCCCCCCCCCTCAGCAGACCCTCCCCTGGATGAAACTTCCTTTTTTATTTTGTGATGTCACTTCCTTTAGCTCTGAAGTGTGTTCAATCAGCAGCTCTTTTTGGACTAAGGCAGGACCAAAGCCTTGGCCTGGAAGGAAGTGAGTCTGAAGGCACTGCCTTCAGCACAAAGGCAAGGCGAGGTACCCAGGCTTTGGGAAACAGCCACAGTGTTCAGGTGGAGGGGAGTCACAGTGTTCAGGTGGAGGTGAGTCACAGTGTTCAGGTGCAGGTGAGTCACAGTGTTCAGGTGGAGGTGAGTCACAGTGTTCAGGTGCAGGTGAGTCACAGTGTTCAGGTGCAGGTGAGTCACAGTGTTCAGGTGGAGGTGAGTCACAGTGTTCAGGTGCAGGTGAGTCACAGTGTTCAGGTGAGTCACAGTGTTCAGGTGGAGGTGAGTCACAGTGTTCAGGTGAGTCACAGTGTTCAGGTGCAGGTGAGTCACAGTGTTCAGGTGAGTCACAGTGTTCAGGTGGAGGTGAGTCACAGTGTTCAGGTGAGTCACAGTGTTCAGGTGGAGGTGAGTCACAGTGTTCAGGTGCAGGTGAGTCACAGTGTTCAGGTGGAGGGGAGTCACAGTGTTCAGGTGAGTCACAGTGTTCAGGTGGAGGTGAGTCACAGTGTTCAGGTGGAGGTGAGTCACAGTGTTCAGGTGGAGGTGAGTCACAGTGTTCAGGTGAGTCACAGTGTTCAGGTGGAGGTGAGTCACAGTGTTCAGGTGGAGGTGAGTCACAGTGTTCAGGTGGAGGTGAGTCACAGTGTTCAGGTGAGTCACAGTGTTCAGGTGAGGTGAGTCACAGTGTTCAGGTGGAGGTGAGTCACAGTGTTCAGGTGAGTCACAGTGTTCAGGTGGAGGTGAGTCACAGTGTTCAGGTGGAGGTGAGTCACAGTGTTCAGGTGCAGGTGAGTCACAGTGTTCAGGTGGAGGTGAGTCACATGCTCCATCCGAAAGCAGTAAATTGTTAAGAGGTCTTACGCCGGATGTGCGTCAGCGTCCGCCATGAAAAGAAGCGTCCGAATTGGGCTGTCGGTTAGGAAGGATTTAGGGAAAGAAGCCTGTATGCTAACTATCATAGCCACTTTAGCATAGGGACCTCTGGTGGTCCCTTACCGGCCATTAGGAGCTACAGCGCCTCTGGAAAGTACTAATACACCTTGAACTTTTGCACATTTTGTCATGTTTACAACCATAAACATAAAGATTTTATTTTAACTTTTTTACTGAAAGTTCACAACACTGTGGCTGTTTCCCAAAGCCTGGGTACCTCGCCTTGCCTTTGTGCTGAAGGCAGTGCCTCCAAACTCACTTCCTTCCAGGCCAAGGCTTTGGTCCTGCCTTGGTCCTAAAAGAGCTGCTGATGGAACACACTTCAGAGCTAAAGGAAGTGACATCACAAAATAAAAAAGGAAGTTATGTTTTATCCAGGGGAGGGTCTGCTTAAGAGGGGGTTCTGAAGGGCTGGTACAAATGTCATCACCACACATGAGAAAAATGCATTTTGAGACGAGCTTTGAAATGAGTTCATCTAAATCTATGGAGAAACTGTGACTTGATCAAATATATTATCGTAGTAATATTTGCCCTGCAGTATCTGTGCGTTTACTGAAGTAACAGGTTTTAAATGCGTCCCTGTGTTTCCAGGACATCGTGTTCTTGATCCGCAAAGACCCGCGGAAGTTCGCCCGAGTCAAAGACCTGCTGACCATGAACGAGGAGCTGAAGCGAGCGAGGAAGGCCTTCGACGAGGCCAACTACGGCTCCTGATCCTGAACTACGGCTCCTGATCCTGAACTACGGCTCCTGATCCTGAACTACGGCTCCTGATCCTGAACTACGGCTCCTGATCCTGAACTACGGCTCCTGATCCTGAACTACGGCTCCTGATCCACGGCTTCTTAGTGTTTGAACTTGTGTAATGCTTTTGTTGTTAAAGATTAAATGTTTTCTTTTCTTAGTCCTGTTGCTCTGAAGTCTCTCTGTTTAAACCGCGCTCGTTTCCGTGTTTTCCTCCAGGTTTTTAAAGTTTGTGCCGATAAAACCTCTTTTTACAGCGAAACTGAAGCGGACGTTCTGGATAAACCGTGTGCACCTTCTGCCCAAATGTTCACGAGCGATTCATCCATTTTCAGGCCTTTGTTTTCACTTCGTCCGTCTGTGATTCAGCTCTTATCCAGTTCTTTACCCAAATCTAAAAGCTTCTTGAAAAAAGCGCCAAAAATGAGACGAGAACAAGGATGAAAACACAACAAAAAAGCATCAGAATAGTGATAAAGCGACGCTGACAGATGCACAAACACTGCACTCTTCCAGGAGTTCATCTGAGTCTGAGAGCGAAGGCGAGACGCTGCAGGTGAAGAGCATAAAGGGATTTATTTAGTGACATTTTACTTCCAAAGATGGAGGGATTTTGGATCTGGTTTAGTTATTAATGAAAAACATCTGCCTAAATCAAATCAAATGTCTCATTGTTTTTGGTTCAAATTTTCAAAACCTAAAACAATTTTTTAAAAAGTCTAAACTTTTTCTGTTTTGTTTTTTTAATTTTCAACATTTTCAAACATTTTTCTAATGTTGGAGTCACTTCCTGGATAAATCTCCGGCTCAAAGACACAAACGTCAGAGAATAGACATCGTAAAGAGAGTTTAGTTTTTACTCTGAGACGTTCAGGAGGAAACTATAGACCCAGGTTTTTTGAAGAACTCGTCTCGTGGACAAAAAGAAGAAACAAACATCTTTTATTTATTTTCCTCAAAACAAAATCCAGTCTGGTGAAACGGAGCGACTGCAGTGGGGCGGTTTCTTTGTTACAGTGAAGTGTTTCAAACGGCTTCTTGGTCTAAAGCAGCAGCTAAAGCCTAGACGTGCTGAGGGGGAGCCGGTTCTGCTGCTGCGGCAGAGCGAGAGGGGGAATGTCCATGAGGCGATCTGCGATTACTGCACATTCTCCATCATCTTGAGGAATTCTGCAAAACCCGGAGACACAAATATCAGTGTTTAAGATCATCTATACCAGTCGTTAAAGAGAATAAACCTGTGAGTAAAATGTGCTAGTGTTGCTTTGTGTACGATACCTGTACTTTAACAATACCGATACTAAAGTTATAGTTAATAGTTATAGTTAGTTAAAGGGATACTTCGGGATTTTTGACATAGGGCCTCATTTCCTAGTTATCCAGAGTGTTGTTGATGTCTGGAGATATTTTTTTCTTAAATTCATGCAGTTCCATTTGAGTCCATTTACCATTAAGACTTGGCTCTGAAGATTCTGTATAAGATTTTTTGATACTTTAATGTTTCTGATGTAGGGCTGGGCGATATGGACCAAAAGTCATATCCCGATATATTTTGGTTGAATATCGATATACGATATATATCCGATATTTTTTCTGCAAAGTGAGAGCTGTGGAATGATATGTTAAGTCAAATACGAGTAGTTCTATTGAAAACTCACTATAAAATATAAACATAAACAATGCCTAACAAAGCTGTGTAAGGTGCACATTTAAATAAAAAAATTGTCTTAATAAAAATAGCCTATAAATAAAATAGGTCAGTCTTTATCTGAGGGCAGCATTTATATCTAAAGAGATTACAAAATAAAATGCTCAGTTTAAGATCACTTTTTTTTTTAAATCAGCTTGAGATTACCTGTTTCTTTTTGTTAACTTAATAACTTATCTGAATTTGAAATATCCCGATATACACGATATGGTCTAATTCCATATCTCATTTAAAAATATACCGATATATCTTAAATATCGATATATCGCCCAGCTCTATTCTGATGCCAGGCTGATCTCGTACCCAGCTCTACTACAATGAGCAGATATCTGGGGGTTAAAGACACAGCCTTGTGGGACTGTCCTCACCGTCGTAGTCCAGCATGCCGTCTGAGTTCTTGTCTCCGTCCTTCAGGAGCTCGTCGATCTCGTCCTCCGTCACGCTCTCGCCGGTGCTGCGGATGATCTGAGCGAACTCCTCTCTGTCGATGTATCCGTCTCCATTCCTGAGGGACAAACACGAGGAGAAGCTCAGACTCTGGAGCTGGTCAACGCTGAGCTCAGACTCTGGAGCTGCTCAACCTGTAGCTCAGACTCTGGAGCTGCTCAACCTGGCTCAGACTCTGGAGCTGCTCACGCTGAGCTCAGACTCTGGAGCTGTCAACGCGAACTCAGACTCTGGCTGCTCAAACCTGAGCTCAACTCTGGAGCTGGTCAAACGCTGAAGCTCAGACTCTGGAGCTGCTCAAACGCTGAAGCTCAGACTCTGGAGCTGCTCAAACGCTGAAGCTCAGACTCTGGAGCTGCTCAAACACTGAAGCTCAGACTCTGGAGCTGCTCAAACGCTGAAGCTCAGACTCTGGAGCTGCTCAAACGCTGAAGCTCAGACTCTGGAGCTGCTCAAACGCTGAAGCTCAGACTCTGGAGCTGCTCAAACACTGAAGCTCAGACTCTGGAGCTGCTCAAACGCTGAAGCTCAGACTCTGGAGCTGCTCAAACACTGAAGCTCAGACTCTGGAGCTGCTCAACACTGAAGCTCAGACTCTGGAGCTGCTCAAACGCTGAAGCTCAGACTCTGGAGCTGCTCAAACGCTGAGCTCAGACTCTGGAGCTGCTCAAACGCTGTAGCTCAGACTCTGGAGCTGCTCAAACACTGAAGCTCAGACTCTGGAGCTGCTCAAACACTGAAGCTCAGACTCTGGAGCTGCTCAAACGCTGAAGCTCAGACTCTGGAGCTGCTCAAACGCTGAAGCTCAGACTCTGGAGCTGCTCAAACACTGAAGCTCAGACTCTGGAGCTGCTCAAACACTGAAGCTCAGACTCTGGAGCTGCTCAACCTGAAGCTCAGACTCTGGAGCTGCTCAAACGCTGAAGCTC
>VHKM01000897.1:157500-202500 GCA_007210695.1 Neogobius melanostomus
TTTTCCCCCCAAAACTCCGGGTAGATCCGCGTGCGCCCCGACAGAGAGACTAGACGCACGGTGACGCTGCGCGAGCGCTTTAAACCGCGCGCGCAGGCCCCGCCCCCTCCGCGGAACAGATTTAGATCAGTGAACTTTTAGGGTTCTCGGTTTCACGGGGAGATCAGGCGGAAGGGAAGTCCGGATTCTTTTCATTTTTAATTTGAATATAAAGCTCAGATACAGAGGGTCACGTGCAGGGCTGGGGTCACATGTCACAGCTGTTTACAGGATTTCATCAGTTCAATTAAGAGAAGCAACGTGCAGATAACGTAACGTCTCCCTGAGGGCCGGTTCAACATGGCAGCAGGACAATCATTGGAGAAGGAAACGCAGAGAGAAGAGTCTCTGCAAAATGAAACAGTCTGTTTATTATTGGATCCATTTATCTTATCCTGACTCTTCCTCCTGGGCCAAAACCTTCACATATGTTCTGAGCTCAAATATAACAGATACACCTGTGGCATTTATCTACTTCAATTGTCCCATTTTACTGCTTAAATAAAGCTGTTGTAAATGTTTTGGGGAAAGAGTTTGCATTCACTGATTTCCACTTGATTTGCAGCTGCTTCATATTGTCTGACACATTTAGGACGAGAGATCGTTTGGCAGTGATTTAAACTCTTTAATAATAAAGCTCGGTCTGAGCTCAGTGTTTGGGAAATCAGAGCCTCATGAACTACAGGAGCAGATCCTGGAGGAGCTTCTTCTCAAAGCCAGAGTGAAACTGGAAACCGGTTGAATCTGAGGAGACTCTGCCCCCCCCCCCCTCAGCCCAGTGCCCTGAATAGCAGCACTTTTGTGGGACAGAGGCTCCAGGCTCTTCCTCGGCTCGCTGTGAAAGTAAAGGCTTATTCTTTGTTCTTGCACCCTGAGCTGCAAGAACCACATGATGTCATTTTAGCTTCGTAACCATGGAAACGTTTTGTAACTGACAACAGTCCCATAAGTGACTTCATGTAGTTCTCACAGCTCTTATGGAGGAGGAAGAGGACCTGACACTTAGTCACAGGTTTTGCTCTTGCGGTTTCGTCCAGAGTCTCAGAGCTTCTGTCGTCTTCGTCCAAAAAACTTCAAATGTCCAGTAGAGAGGACATTTTTAAACGTTATTAAAATAGACTTGTATAAAACGTTTCAATCAAATAAATATTTTCTTCTTTCCATAAAACGCTTCCGCTTCACAACTAGAAGGTCCCGGGTTTGATTCCCACCTGGACGGGTTCTCCTCGTGTCTGTGTAGGTTTCCTCCGGGCACTCCGGTTTCCCCACCACTAAAACATGTACAATAGGTGAATCCTCCAGCCAGGTGATTCTGACCATCAGCCTGGCTCCACATTATGGAGACGGGTCCCAGGGCACTGCCGTCGCCCACTGCTCCTGACGGGTCGCCCCAGCAGGATCGAAGGATGCAGAGGACAAACAAACAAACAAACAAACAAACAAACAAACAGGGCAGAGGAGGCCCTTCACTTTGTTTATTATTGACTTTATTTACTTTTAAAAGTGACAAACATATAAAAGCGCTTAGTCAGTGCAGTTGAATCAACACTTTTCTGTTGTTTTGTCTTTTTTAATTTAAAATGACTGTAATTCTTTAATCATTTAGTGCATTGTGTTAAAGGGGGGTATTATGTAAAATGGACTTTTCAAGCTTTATATCATGTTATTATGTCATTCCCTCATTAAACACATGCCTGGAGTGTTGCCTTGGCTCATTCACATATTTTTGAGTAATCAGTAAAAACTTAGACGGCAGCCATTTTAGGTGTAGCTATGCCTCAGTCCTCCTAGGAACGCCCCCACCTCCTGGAGACGCCTCTGGACCTTTCGTCACCAGCCAAGCCACCAACCACTGCTCCTCAGCTCAGCAGAGCCCCTCCCCGCACAGTAGTGTTGTTTAGATGCCACAGCAGTGTGCTGAAGGGGGCGTGTCGGAAAGCTTCTTAAAGAGACAGAGGCCTATTTCAAGACGTTCAGTACAGCCATTTTGAGAGAGCAATTTTATTCAAGGCAGTTCTTTTAATTTACTGCATATACAGACCAACAGAAGGTTACGTCATCATTGTAGTATGCTATAGACTGGTGCTATGTGATTGAAATAAGCATAATACCCCCGCTGAGGTACCTGATTGTTCCTGTACAAAATGGCCCAAACTTGTTTCTAGCTCTCACAATCCCTAAAGCACATTCCAATTGATCAAGCAAATGAATATTATGTTTCATGCTGTGCAGTTTGAGCGAAGCTAAAGTGAAGCAGTTATCGTTGGTGGACAGTCCTCTGGAGGATCATTCATAAGACCATGAAACGTTATCACACGTTTCCACGAAAAGGACTTCATTTTCAGTTGTTTTATCATTTTCAGTTTTTCTCAATTTTTTTGTCCAAAGTTTGCCCCATTTTTTATTTATTTTTTACACATTTTGTTTTATTAGTTTTGCCCAAATCTTCCAACTTTCCCCTAAGTTTTGCAAAAAAAAATCCTAATTATTTTTTGCGACAATTTCCCCCATGTTTCCAAAATCATTTCCCATTTCTTTCCTGAATGTTTGACCCATTTTCCCCCAGAATTTGTACAAATAAGTTTAAAGTCCTGGTATCCCCAGTGTCTGACGCTGTGGGTGAGCGGGTCAGCGGGTCAGCGGGTCAGAGGGTCAGAGGGTCAGAGGGTCAGAGGGTCAGAGGGTCAGAGGGTCAGAGGGTCAGCGGTTCCTTCATGTAAAGCGTTTGGAGCTGAATGAAGAATGAAAAGCACCAGGGCGGGACTGGCCATCGGGAGCATCGGGTGTTTTCCCGGTGGGCCGACGTACTTTTGGGCCGGTCGGGCCAGTCAGATTGAGAGATAAGCCCCATAATTCATTACACCGGCCCACAATAAGCGCCAAGTGCTATGGGGATTCCTATCATTATATAGATGTAATTACACAATTCTTCCACTAGAGGGATGTTTTTATTCCCTTCTGGTGTCAGGCTTTCTTGAGTTCTGGTCCCGTATCTCGTATAATGAGCAATGGGCCTCTGGGACATAACACTCACGCCCCTCACATCATATTTGCCCATAAGAGGAAATAGTTTATTGTAACTCCCTCCAGGACCCACAGGACCTCGGTTCTCTATGTTTTATACATTTTAGACAAATGTTTGCAAAGAAGTGCATGTTGGGAGTTGTCAGGTGACTTCCTGCCCAGCTCGTCGTCAGTGCAGTTTGGAAAAAGCTTCTAGTTTCCATTGAAAGGATTTACAATGTTTTGGCCTTTTTAGGATTTCTATTTTCTCTACACACCTCTGTAACTCCGTGGTGAGTTTTATCATTGCCTAAATCTACAGTGTGATCGTTTGGTTCGAGAAGTTTATTTGTGTTGCAGTCGCGAGAGGAGCCTCATTAACGGGACGCACATTTTAAGATTGTTTAGTCATTTTACAAAAGTTCCATTAAGTTGTAAACGACTGGATGAAAGTGTTAGCGCTATGAGGCGTTAGCTTGAATTCAGCAGAAACAACATTGTCCTCGAGTCGTAACTTATACTGTTTTAGTTCAAACCCAGGGCTTATTGTTTTGCTCCTCGACTATTGCATTGAATATGACTGATTTTTATTAGCGGGCCGGTCTTGACCCAAAAGTCCGGGGTGGATTTTAAAAAGCTCTGTTTAAACGATGTTGTTGGTTTATGCCTAATGTCTCTGTTATTATTGAGACTATCCACAGGAAACAAAAACAGACACAAAGTTTCTACATCTGTCTCTCTCCTGTAGAGCCGTTTGATTGGCTCCGGCTCCGTCTGAGGTCATGACATCACCACATTGAGCCGAGACCAGAACGGGGCGGAGCTGACGCCTCTGTGGCCTTTTTAAGGAGGGCAGTTCCTGGTGGGCGGGGCCGAGGCGGCGTGGAGAGGGCGGCCATGTTGGATCAGAGGGTATTTACCCGGCGGGTCGGCGTTCCCCCGAGAGAAACTGCAGAGGGAGAGGTTTACGGACGGGACCGCAGGAGTGAAGAGTTACTACTGGGCTTTACTCTGGGAGGGAGCCTATTGTACATGTTTTTGGAGACAGGCGAAACTAATGCAGACACAGGGAGGAGAGTGGAAATGAAGACTGAGGTTTTAATCAAGAAGAGGAGAGGGGGAGGAGCTGTAGAGACGGGGGAGGGACTTACGTTCCTGAGCAGCTGAGGCGGCGACAGCTGAAGCTGAGTCTAAAAGCGGTCGGTTTATTTTTGTCCCTGAGGCTCAAACCTTTTATAGAGTCACAAACTCAGACCTTCAGCTCAGACGTTAAAGAAACACAAACTCCACTCTTATAACCATCAGAACACACCTGATGATGTCACGAGGTGCTTTAAAATACAGCTTTTAAACATTTAACCTGAACCCAGCACATTTTCCCCAGTTTGGCTTTACCCAAATCTAAAAACAAAGTGTCACAACAGCGACGACAACGAGGATGAAAACATATTAAAAAAGTGACGACAACATGGCAACAATGCATGGAAGAAGATCAGTTTAGTCTTAGCTTTCAAATGAGGCGTTACTCTGGCCTATAGGCTGTGAACTCCAGTCGAGAAAACTTTAGATTTGGGTCAAACCGAAACTGGAGAAAATGCTCTTGGTTAAGGCGGAGGTTAAGAGGTTAAAGAAAGAAAACCAGAGACACTTTGTGGTTTTTCCTCATATTTATGGAAACTCATTTAAAACATAAATCATAAAACAAAACCAGGTCTGATTCATATGTGGAGCTGTAGTTCCTCTCTGACAGACGGTGAGCTGCAGTTCCTCTCTCTGACAGACGGTGGGCTGAGCCTCCCTGCAGTTCCTCCTCTGACAGACGGTGGAGCTGTAGTTCCTCTCTCTGACAGACGGTGGAGCTGTAGTTCCTCTCTGACAGACGGTGGAGCTGTAGTTCCTCTCTCTGACAGACGGTGGAGCTGCAGTTCCTCTCTCTGACAGACGGTGGAGCTGTAGTTCCTCTCTCTGACAGACGGTGGAGCTGTAGTTCCTCTCTCTGACAGACGGTGGAGCTGTAGTTCCTCTCTCTGACAGACGGTGGAGCTGCAGTTCCTCTCTCTGACAGACGGTGGCGCTGTAGTTCCTCTCTCTGACAGACGGTGGCGCTGTAGTTCCTCTCTCTGACAGACGGTGGCGCTGTAGTTCCTCTCTCTGACAGACGGTGGAGCTGTAGTTCCTCTCTCTGACAGACGGTGGAGCTGTAGTTCCTCTCTCTGACAGACGGTGGAGCTGCAGTTCCTCTCTCTGACAGACGGTGGAGCTGCAGTTCCTCTCTCTGACAGACGGTGGAGCTGTAGTTCCTCTCTCTGACAGACGGTGGAGCAGGGGTGGGCGATATGGCAAAAATAGAATATCACGATTTTTGAATTATAAACTTACGATTTCAACAAAAATTACTTAAATTACTCACTGAAGAAGAAAAATACTACACTAATTAATTCAACTTTGTGATAATCAACACAGCAATAATAGACTTGGACCTAAAGCAAACTCACTTTATAAATGAAAAACACATTAAAACTCCAGATAATAAAATTAAGTAGAAGTAAGTTAAAGAGTAAGTTTGGTAAATGCTTGTTGCTGTTTGGCTTCTTTTCTGAGACGTCTCTCATGACGTCGAGCTGCTGTAAATGTAACGCTCTGTCGCTGTCGCACCCTTTCACAATAAGAGTCTTACTGAACCAATAACATGCAGTGACTTTTATTGTGTAAAACTCAACAGTAACAAGTTTGTCACTGTTAGGCGCTTTGACAGTGATGAACTCAGAGTCATGGTGTTTTTGGGGAACTTTTATATATTAAAGACATGGATAAACAGCACATTTGTGAACACGGTGCAGGATTTAAATTAAACAAATGAGTAGTTCCTCTCCCTGACAGACGGTGGAGCTGTAGTTCCTCTCTCTGACAGACGGTGGAGCTGCAGTTCCTCTCTCTGACAGACGGTGGCGCTGTAGTTCCTCTCTCTGACAGACGGTGGAGCTGTAGTTCCTCTCTCTGACAGACGGTGGAGCTGTAGTTCCTCTCTCTGACAGACGGTGGCGCTGTAGTTCCTCTCCCTGACAGACGGTGGAGCTGTAGTTCCTCTCTCTGACAGACGGTGGAGCTGTAGTTCCTCTCTCTGACAGACGGTGGAGCTGTAGTTCCTCTCTGACAGACGGTGGAGCTGTAGTTCCTCTCCCTGACAGACGTGAGCTGTAGTTCCTCTCTCTGACAGACGGTGGAGCTGTAGTTCCTCTCTCTGACAGACGGTGGAGCTGTAGTTCCTCTCTCTGACAGACGGTGGAGCTGTAGTTCCTCTCTCTGACAGACGGTGGAGCTGTAGTTCCTCTCTCTGACAGACGGTGGAGCTGTAGTTCCTCTCTCTGACAGACGGTGGAGCTGTAGTTCCTCTCTCTGACAGACGGTGGAGCTGCAGTTCCTCTCTCTGACAGACGGTGGAGCTGCAGTTCTCTCTCTGACAGACGGTGGAGCTGCAGTTCCTCTCTCTGACAGACGGTGGAGCTGCAGTTCCTCTCTCTGACAGACGGTGGAGCTGCAGTTCCTCTCTCTGACAGACGGTGGAGCTGTAGTTCCTCTCTCTGACAGACGGTGGAGCTGTAGTTCCTCTCTCTGACAGACGGTGGAGCTGTAGTTCCTCTCTCTGACAGACGGTGGAGCTGTAGTTCCTCTCTCTGACAGACGGTGGAGCTGTAGTTCCTCTCTCTGACAGACGGTGGAGCTGTAGTTCCTCTCTCTGACAGACGGTGGAGCTGAGTTCCTCTCTCTGACAGGACCGGCGGTGGCGCTGTAGTTCCTCTCTCTGACAGACGGTGGCGCTGTAGTTCCTCTCTCTGACAGACGGTGGCGCTGTAGTTCCTCTCTCTGACAGACGGTGGAGCTGTAGTTCCTCTCTCTGACAGACGGTGGAGCTGTAGTTCCTCTCTCTGACAGACGGTGGAGCTGCAGTTCCTCTCTCTGACAGACGGTGGAGCTGCAGTTCCTCTCTCTGACAGACGGTGGAGCTGCAGTTCCTCTCTCTGACAGACGGTGGAGCTGCAGTTCCTCTCTCTGACAGACGGTGGAGCTGTAGTTCCTCTCTCTGACAGACGGTGGAGCAGGGGTGGGCGATATGGCAAAATAGAATATCACGATTTTTGAATTATAAACTTACGATTTCAACAAAAATTACTTAAATTACTCACTGAAGAAGAAAAATACTACACTAATTAATTCAACTTTGTGATAATCAACACAGCAATAATAGACTTGGACCTAAAGCAAACTCACTTTATAAATGAAAAACACATTAAAACTCCAGATAATAAAATTAAGTAGAAGTAAGTTAAAGAGTAAGTTTGGTAAATGCTTGTTGCTGTTTGGCTTCTTTTCTGAGACGTCTCTCATGACGTCGAGCTGCTGTAAATGTAACGCTCTGTCGCTGTCGCACCCTTTCACAATAAGAGTCTTACTGAACCAATAACATGCAGTGACTTTTATTGTGTAAAACTCAAACAGTAACAAGTTTGTCACTGTTAGGCGCTTTGACAGTGATGAACTCAGAGTCATGGTGTTTTTGGGGAACTTTTATATATTAAAGACATGGATAAACAGCACATTTGTGAACACGGTGCAGGATTTAAATTAAACAAATGAGTAGTTCCTCTCCCTGACAGACGGTGGAGCTGTAGTTCCTCTCTCTGACAGACGGTGGAGCTGCAGTTCCTCTCTCTGACAGACGGTGGCGCTGTAGTTCCTCTCTCTGACAGACGGTGGAGCTGTAGTTCCTCTCTCTGACAGACGGTGGAGCTGTAGTTCCTCTCTCTGACAGACGGTGGCGCTGTAGCTCTCCTGACAGACGGTGGAGCTGTAGTTCCTCTCTCTGACAGACGGTGGAGCTGTAGTTCCTCTCTCTGACAGACGGTGGAGCTGTAGTTCCTCTCTCTGACAGCGGTGGAGCTGTAGTTCCTCTCTGACAGACGGTGGAGCTGTAGTTCCTCTCCTGACAGACGGTGGAGCTGTAGTTCCTCTCTCTGACAGACGGTGGAGCTGTAGTTCCTCTCTCTGACAGACGGTGGAGCTGTAGTTCCTCTCTCTGACAGACGGTGGAGCTGTATTCCTCCTCTGACAGACGGTGGAGCTGTAGTTCCTCTCTCTGACAGACGGTGGAGCTGCAGTTCATCTCTCTGACAGACGGTGGAGCTGCAGTTCCTCTCTCTGACAGACGGTGGAGCTGCAGTTCCTCTCTCTGACAGACGGTGGAGCTGCAGTTCATCTCTCTGACAGACGGTGGAGCTGCAGTTCCTCTCTCTGACAGACGGTGGAGCTGTAGTTCCTCTCTCTGACAGACGGTGGAGCTGTAGTTCCTCTCTCTGACAGACGGTGGAGCTGTAGTTCCTCTCTCTGACAGACGGTGGAGCAGGGGTGGGCGATATGGCAAAAATAGAATATCACGATTTTTGAATTATAAACTTACGATTTCAACAAAAATTACTTAAATTACTCACTGAAGAAGAAAAATACTACACTAATTAATTCAACTTTGTGATAATCAACACAGCAATAATAGACTTGGACCTAAAGCAAACTCACTTTATAAATGAAAAACACATTAAAACTCCAGATAATAAAATTAAGTAGAAGTAAGTTAAAGAGTAAGTTTGGTAAATGCTTGTTGCTGTTTGGCATCTTTTCTGAGACGTCTCTCATGACGTCGAGCTGCTGTAAATGTAACGCTCTGTCGCTGTCGCACCCTTTCACAATAAGAGTCTTACTGAACCAATAACATGCAGTGACTTTTATTGTGTAAAACTCAAACAGTAACAAGTTTGTCACTGTTAGGCGCTTTGACAGTGATGAACTCAGAGTCATGGTGTTTTTGGGGAACTTTTATATATTAAAGACATGGATAAACAGCACATTTGTGAACACGGTGCAGGATTTAAATTAAACAAATGAGTAGTTCCTCTTCTGACAATGAGCTGAGTCCTCTCTGACAGACGGTGGAGCTGTAGTTCCTCTCTCTGACAGACGGTGGAGCTGTAGTTCCTCTCTCTGACAGACGGTGGAGCTGTAGTTCCTCTCTCTGACAGACGGTGGAGCTGTAGTTCCTCTCTCTGACAGACGGTGGAGCTGTAGTTCCTCTCTCTGACAGACGGTGGAGCTGCAGTTCCTCTCTCTGACAGACGGTGGAGCTGTTGTTCCTCTCTCTGACAGACGGTGGAGCTGTAGTTCCTCTCTCTGACAGATGGTGGAGCAGGGGTGGGCGATATGGCAAAAATAGAATATCACGATTTTTGAATTATAAACTTACGATTTCAACAAAAATTACTTAAATTACTCACTGAAGAAGAAAAATACTACACTAATTAATTCAACTTTGTGATAATCAACACAGCAATAATAGACTTGGACCTAAAGCAAACTCACTTTATAAATGAAAAACACATTAAAACTCCAGATAATAAAATTAAGTAGAAGTAAGTTAAAGAGTAAGTTTGGTAAATGCTTGTTGCTGTTTGGCATCTTTTCTGAGACGTCTCTCTCATGACGTCGAGCTGCTGTAAATGTAACGCTCTGTCACTGTCAACCCTTTCACAATAAGAGTCTTACTGAACCAATAACATGCAGTGACTTTTATTGTGTAAAACTCAAACAGTAACAAGTTTGTCACTGTTAGGCGCTTTGACAGTGATGAACTCAGAGTCATGGTGTTTTTGGGGAACTTTTATATATTAAAGACATGGATAAACAGCACATTTGTGAACACGGTGCAGGATTTAAATTAAACAAATGAGTAGTTCCTCTCTCTGACAGACGGTGGAGCTGTAGTTCCTCTCTCTGACAGACGGTGGAGCTGCAGTTCCTCTCTCTGACAGACGGTGGAGCTGTAGTTCTCTCTCTGACAGACGGTGGAGCTGCAGTTCCTCTCTCTGACAGACGGTGGAGCTGCAGTTCCTCTCTCTGACAGACGGTGGAGCTGTAGTTCCTCTCTCTGACAGACGGTGGAGCTGTAGTTCCTCTCTCTGACAGACGGTGGAGCTGTAGTTCCTCTCTCTGACAGACGGTGGAGCTGTAGTTCCTCTCTCTGACAGACAGTGGAGCTGTAGTTCCTCTCTCTGACAGACGGTGGAGCTGTAGTTCCTCTCTCTGACAGACGGTGGAGCTGCAGTTCCTCTCTCTGACAGACGGTGGAGCTGTAGTTCCTCTCTCTGACAGACGGTGGAGCTGTAGTTCCTCTCTCTGACAGACGGTGGAGCTGTAGTTCCTCTCTCTGACAGACGGTGGAGCTGTAGTTCCTCTCTCTGACAGACGGTGGAGCTGCAGTTCCTCTCTCTGACAGACGGTGGAGCTGTAGTTCCTCTCTCTGACAGACGGTGGAGCTGAGCTGTAGTTCCTCTCTCTGACAGACGGTGGAGCTGAGTTCCTCTCTCTGACAGCGGGAGCTGAGTTCTCTCTGACAGACGTGGAGCTGCAGTTCCTCTCTCTGACAGACGGTGGAGCTGCAGTTCCTCTCTCTGACAGACGGTGGGCGCTCCCTGAAGCGGTGGCGCTGTAGTGAGTGTGTAGGTAGTGTTTGTTGTTTTCTCTCCGGAGCGTCGTTACTGAACGTTCTCCATCATCTTCAGAAACTCTGGAGAAACAAAGGACAAAGGAACCGGATTAACGGCAGTGACTTTTTCAACATTTATAAACATTTTGTCCCTAATTGTTTCTCATTGTTTTCCCTCCATGTTGTGAATGTGCAGCTCTTCTTCTGTTTCCTGGTTCTGGACGACACATACTTGAGTAAAAGTATTGTTAAAATACTGGTATATTGGAATAAACGTAGAGGACGAACCTTCCACTGACAGTACGTCTGCACAGTGCCACCTGCTGTTCACAGAGTGTAATTACTCAGCTTATATTTATCTTTGGAATGGAGCGGACGTTCACAGCACAAATACTACTCGAGTAAAGTACAGCAGTAGAGTAACTTTACTGAGTTACTGACACTAAAGTGAGTTTAAGGCGACACTGCAGCAAAAGTAATGTTTCCATTTTTCAGGTTTGGTCCAGCCCACAGCGCCCCCTAGTGTGTGGAGTCATTACTGTCTAAGAATATAGAAAACTTTCCCTCAGAACAATAGACCAATAGCAGTGATCCCAGGCTCAATACTTTATTATAATTAACCTCTTAACCCCCGGCTTTACCCAAATCTAAAAGCTTCAAGAAAAAGGGTCAAAACAGCGACGAAAGCGAGGATGAAAATACAACAACAAAAGCATAAAAAAAACAAAAGAGCCACAAAAATGTGTTGCAAAAAAGCGACAATAACACACACACAAAAACTGCAAAAGGATTTTACGACAAAAACGCATCAAAAATGTGACAAAAAGTGGCGTCAACGCAACAAAACGTCACCATCAGTTTTGCAGGCCTTAGCTTTCAAATGAGGCGTTACTCTGGCCTAGAGGCTGTGAGCTCCTGTCGAGAAGCTTTAGATTTCACTGTTTTTTGTTGCTTTGTTGAAGAAGCTTTTAGATTGAGAAACTGGAGACATGTGCTCGGTTCAGGTGGAGGTTAAGAGCTGCTCATAGAAACTCATGAATAACTGATTCAAAGCTTCTTTATTTGGGTCATTTACATGTTCCTACAGACTCCACACTTTACAGGCTCCGAGCTGATTTCAGATCTCATTCATTTATTGAGCTTTGAACATAGACCGTTAAAAAGAATAGACTCCTCCTCCTCACTCCTCCCCGTTTACCATAATGACCACGCTCGAGGGGGAAATCATGGCGGATTTACAGACTCCTCCTCCCCAGCTCTGACGAAGCATGTTCCTAATAAGGGCATAAAGGCGGGATCTTCACTGTAGACTCCGCCCTTGCGTGACGTGTAGCTCGCGCAGCTCCAATGCTAACAGTCCGACCCCCGTTAAGTAGGAGATTAAAACTATTTTTATTTCGAAAACCAGCCTGGTTTCTTTTTTGTGACTAACCCAGCGTAATCTCAGGAGGAATATGTAGCCATAGAAAGCGTTAAAAAAATTGAAACCAGGCGTTAAAGTTGTTTTTAACGTGTCTAAAGTGCAATGCTTTTCAATGGAGGCCTAGCGATGATATGGAGGTACTACAGCAATGGCGGCCTCTAGTGTTGCAGTCATAAAGCAGAGCAGCCAGCGGCCATTGGCTTTGAACCAAAAAACGAGGATACGTTTGAATTTTGTGATTTTTTCCCCCACTAATAATCTAAAAACCAGGTCCAAAATCCCTCTGAGCAAATCTAGGACTAATAATCCTGTCCCTGGACTTGGATCTATAGATAAAGTTCTTTTTGGTTCCTGTTTTTGATACTTTTATTTTTTCTCTTCCAGACTGGTATCGTTTAACAGTGCCCAGCCCCAGTCGTCGTGGTAACGCGTCGTCGTGGTAACGCGTCGTCGTGGTAACGCGTCGTCGTGGTGACCCACCGTCGAAGTCGATCTTGCCGTCCTTGTTGTTGTCCGACTCCCCGAACATCTCGTCGATGTCCTCCTCGGTCACGGCCTCTCCCGTCATGTGAAGGATCTCCCCGAACTCCTCCCGGTCCACGAAGCCGTCGCTATTTCTGCAGCAGAACAGGATGAAGAGAGTCAGAGTGTCCAGCAGGGGGCGCCGCTGACCTGCAGACACTGTGAGGCCCTGGACCCACAGCCTCTACAGCGCCCCTCTGTTCTATGCAACCCTGTGGTGAGGCTGGGAGCCGTCACTGAGCATCTGTCACAGCTTTAGTGGAGTTCAGTTTGAGGCCGAGGAATCTTTATTTAGTTATAATTCAGGAGGACGACGGGAAAGAGGAGGTTTCTCCACAGATATGATTCTATCGTCATATTCACTCGGCCTCTTTCTTCTCCGCTCAGGTCAGTCTGAATGTGCAGTTTTATGTAAGTTATGTTCTGGCTAAAGGCCAGTGTTGCTCCGCCAGGGCCAGCAGGGCCTTCTCTGCTAGACCTGACCAAAGGAAACAAAAGTGTAAAATGTCTTAATAGTGTATTTCATTTCTAATTTATTTATATAATGTACAGTTGAGTCGCTTATATTGATTGTGTTGATGTGTCATTTCCTTAAACACGTCTGGCGAGCGGCTCCTCCTCAGGCCGCACACATGACTGACAGAATTATCAGCCAATCAGAATTAGATGTACATTGACAGTACACCTCCAGGGCCTGCAGTAGCTCAGCAGCGCCCCCTATGTTTTCCTCGCCTGGGAAAACCGCTAATGTAACCGCGCATGAGCAAGACGGTCCAGGAAATCAGACGTAAACCGGATAAACAGATGTTCCTCTTGGAAACGTCCCAGTGAAGTGGATTTATTGATCACAGATTCTTCCTCATGAAGAGCTTTGAGAGCAAAACAGCGGGACCGACAGCGGGACGTAGACGCTCGGCCCCGGACAGGAGCGTCAGCTGCGCTGGGACTCGGGCAGGGAACAGGTACGAGACTACGAGCGCTAATAAAAGCATCACAGAACCAAACTGTAAGTTTAGTGTCTTTTTATTATTTTGCCTTTGAGTTGATCTCTGATGTCGCTCTGTTTCCTCGTTATAACGCGCTCGTCTCCGCCCGTCATGTGTCTCGTGTTTCCGTATATTACGAGTGTTTCCGAAGGTTTTTGCTTTAGTTTGGGGCCGAGGCGCCGCTGCTTTGGTTTGTGTTGTTGATTCATCCTTTAGCGAACGAGTGCTACGTAAAAAAGCAGTTTTATCCATACGCCTGTTGTCGATCAGTTTATGTGTTTGTGTGAACTCAGGTTTCTACTGAAGGCTCTGACTGAAACCCCACAGCCCGACACGGCTAAAGAGGAAACAGTTACACTTTGGACATTTCTGAGGTTTTTCTGGTCCATTCTATTTTGTGAAAAGTTGAACTCTAGAACTACTCAGATAAACCTTAAATGTTTATCAAAAGGTTTAAAACAGGGGTGCCCAAAGTGGGGCCCGTGGGCAAAATGTGGCCCAACGGAACAATTCCATTGGCCCGCCAGAGTGACCTACTTTTGCGCTGTATGGTTAATTCTAACTCTCTCCATTCATTCTCAATGGTAAATATGGATGCAGTACACTTTCTGGCCACCAGCGTCATATTGGGGGCGCTGTTTCACTCCTTTCGCCACCTGCTGTGGTGTGTGGGTGTTTATCACAGAGCTTTGTAGCATCAATTTTCACAGAATTCCAACTTTTATTGCAAAGTTTGTTGACATCAACATGGGTCATGTTAAAAATGGACTTTATGCTGAACTGACACTTTCAAAATGATCTAATGTGGCATTTTCTTTGAGTTAATAAATGAATGAGGTAGAGTCACTGCACGTACTGGAGATACAGGTGTTGCTGTTGTTTACATTTTGCACTATATTGCTACAATAGTTCTGTTCTAAAAATAGGCTTTTGCCATATTTAACATTTGTTTTATATAGCATGTTATTTACATAAATAGAATCAAATGCAAATGTATAGGCTACCAATAAATAAAATAAAGTAACTATTATTATTTGCTGTTATATGTTTTTCACGCTTCACATCGCTGTGTTTGGTCCACGACCCACAGGCACTTTTTCATTTTGGCCCTCGGAGACAAAAAGTTTGGGCCCCCCTGGTTTAAAAAGTGGATGATTCGGACCAGGATTCGATCTATCACTTCTCTTTCCTAAAGAGACAGAGAGAGTTTTTACTTGTCAAAGATCCTGAAGACCTCAGACAGCTCCTCCTCGCTCTTCCCTGGTCTTTAGACTTAAAGGTTAAAGAGAGTTTTTACTTGTCAAAGATCCTGAAGACCTCAGACAGCTCCTCCTCGCTCTTCCCTGGTCTTTAGACTTAAAGGTTAAAGAGAGTCTTTACTTGTCAAAGATCCTGAAGACCTCAGACAGCTCCTCCTCGCTCTTCCCTGGTCTTTAGACTTAAAGGTTAAAGAGAGTCTTTACTTGTCAAAGATCCTGAAGACCTCAGACAGCTCCTCCTCGCTCTTCCCTGGTCTTTAGACTTAAAGGTTAAAGAGAGTCTTTACTTGTCAAAGATCCTGAAGACCTCAGACAGCTCCTCCTCGCTCTTCCCTGGTCTTTAGACTTAAAGGTTAAAGAGAGTCTTTACTTGTCAAAGATCCTGAAGACCTCAGACAGCTCCTCCTCGCTCTTCCCTGGTCTTAGACTTAAAGGTTAAAGGAGTTTTACTTGTCAAAGATCCTGAAGACCTCAGACAGCTCCTCCTCGCTCTTCCCTGGTCTTTAGACTTAAAGGTTAAAGAGAGTCTTTACTTGTCAAAGATCCTGAAGACCTCAGACAGCTCCTCCTCACTCTTCCCTGGTCTTTAGACTTAAAGGTTAAGAGAGTTTTACTTGTCAAAGATCCTGAAGACCTCAGACAGCTCCTCCTCGCTCTTCCCGGCCTGGTCCTCCTTCAGCTGCTGCACCATCATCACCAGGAACTCCTCGAAGTCGATGGTGCCGCTGCCTGGACCAACGAGAGCAGAGCGAGATGTTAACTCCACTTCCTGCTGCGGTGATGATTCACACAAACAAACACATCTTCTCCAGTTCGTCTCCAGTTCGACTCCTGTGCACTGGTTTCAGTGAGAAATTACGACTCAGGAGATGATATAAAGGCCAGGGTAACTGCAACAACTAAATGAACTTATACAATCACATCTTTTCCAATGAATTTACATTTAATGACACAAATGCTTTTTAATGCCCTGCAGAAACACGGGTTAAAACATATCACAGAACAGACAGGACAAAACATGTACAACAGGACACACAAACACTGCCCTGTTTTGGTTTGTTTTCTTGTGTTATGTCCTTAGTGTTTTATTCTGACATGTTTTTTGACTTCCCTCTTGTTAATGGCCCCGCCCTCATGTGTTTCACCTGGGCCACATTCCCTCATGTGTTTCACCTGTGCCACATTCCCTCATGTGTTTCACCTGTGCCACATTCCCTCATGTGTTTCACCTGGGCCACATTCCCTCATGTGTTTCACCTGTGCCACATTCCCTCATGTGTTTCACCTGGGCCACATTCCCTCATGTGTTTCACCTGGGCCACATTCCCTCATGTGTTTCACCTGGGCCACATTCCCTCATGTGTTTCACCTGTGCCACATTCCCTCATGTGTTTTTTTTTTTTTCACCTGGGCCACATTCCCTCATGTGTTTCACCTGTGCCACATTCCCTCATGGTCACCGGCCACATGTTTCACCTGTGCCACATTCCCTCATGTGTTTCACCTGGGCCACATTCCCTCATGTGTTTCACCTGGCCACATTCCCTCATGTGTTTCACCTGTGCCACATTCCCTCATGTGTTTCACCTGGGCCACATTCCCTCATGTGTTTCACCTGGCCACATTCCCTCATGTGTTTCACCTGTGCCACATTCCCTCATGTGTTTCACCTGGGCCACATTCCCTCATGTGTTTCACCTGGCCACATTCCCTCATGTGTTTCACCTGGGCCACATTCCCTCATGTGTTTCACCTGGGCCACATTCCCTCATGTGTTTCACCTGGGCCACATTCCCTCATGTGTTTCACCTGGGCCACATTCCCTCATGTGTTTCACCTGGGCCACATTCCCTCATGTGTTTCACCTGGGCCACATTCCCTCATGTGTTTCACCTGTGCCACATTCCCTCATGTGTTTCACCTGGGCCACATTCCCTCATGTGTTTCACCTGGGCCACATTCCCTCATGTGTTTCACCTGGCCACATTCCCTCATGTGTTCCCTGGCCACATTCCCTCATGTTTCACCTGGGCCACATTCCCTCATGTGTTTCACCTGGGCCACATTCCCTCATGTGTTTCACCTGTGCCACATTCCCTCATGTGTTTCACCTGGGCCACATTCCCTCATGTGTTTCAAAAATCACAGTTTAAATATGAAAAGCTTTAATTAACCCGTGCTGGGGAAAATGCTTCTGAATTGTATTTAGTAACGTATTCCGTGACTTTGTCCAGTCAGAGTACTGTATCCTGAATACTTTCACACGTCCCGGGTCGATGTCCAGATGAAGCGGAGTTTCCCCTTCCACTAAAACATGTATACTATACTCATTTATCTCGAGCTTGTATTTATTTTAAAGGTTTATTTCTTTGCGTTTTCTTCCATTTGAGCAGATGTTGGTGCAGATGTGACGCCTGTGGGATCGTTTCAGTTTGTAAATGTTTTGTTCGTCTGCAGGAAAAAGCAAAATTCATTGACATTAAACCTTATGGAATGAATTAATGGGTATTAATCACTAAACGACCCCGCCCTAGGTGTTTACGTTCTAGAATGTGATGATGTCATAATAGCAGGTGGAGCCGGTGCCGATACTACTCTATGGGACAAAGGCAGTTTTTGAAAGAAATCTCCAAAAATAAAATTGACACATGTTGGTATTATCAGTATTTGGAAGTGATTGAATAATAATAATAAATAAATAAAAAACGCTGTATTATTTTTATGACAAAGTCTTTTCTACTGACCAACCAATATTGTGTCCACTCCAGGACGCCTTTATGAGGAAATAACTGGACCTTAGTTTGTACGAGTGGACAGAGGAGACACTGAGCTTTGAAACAGTTTTCGCTTCATGTTGATTGTCTTAGTAATGACAGAGATGAACCAAAAACTAAACAAAAAAATCAGCAGTTCAACAGTTACCATGGCGACAGCGTTCTAAAGGCCTATAATATTATACAGAGGTGAAATGTTTGGTCTTGTACAGAGAGATCATGGGCCCAGTGACTGATATTAATGATCATTTTTGTCATTCATACATTTTCTTTTTAGATACGACTTGTGAAAGTGTAATGCAGTTAATAGGAAAAACTGGCTCCGCCCCCACTGTGACATCATCACATTCTAGAACCTGCAACCCAGCCGTTCTCAGCTGCTCCACCTCAACTTTAGAATAGAATTTGTATAATGTGATGTCACGTGAAGGTTAATCCTCCAGCAACCAAGCACGGACAGATGACTGCACTTTGGAGAGAGTCAGGCACTATGGGGGGCCAACTTCACATCGGTACAAGTGTGTGTGTGCGCGTGCGTGCGCGCGCGTGTGCCTGTGCCTGTGCGCGTGCGTGTGCGTGTGCGTGTGCGTGTCTGTGTGTGTGTGCGTGTGCGTGTGCGTGTGCGTGTGCGTGTGTGTGCGTGCGTGCGTGCGCCCTGTGCCGTGCGCGTGTATCTGTGTCTCACCGTCCTCGTCCACCTCCTCGATGATGGCGTCCAGCTCCTCTCGTGACGGGTTCTGTCCCAACATCCTCATGACGGTGCCGAGCTCCTTAGTGCTGATGTCACCGCCGCCGTCTGTGTCGAACATGTCGAAGGCGGCTTTGAACTCTAAAGAGGTCAGAACCACACAGGTCAGAGGTCAGAGCCACACAGGTCAGAGGTCAGAGCCACACAGGTCAGAGGTCAGAGCCACACAGGTCAGAGGTCAGAGCCACACAGGTCAGAGGTCAGAGCCACACAGGTCAGAGGTCAGAGCCACACAGGTCAGAGGTCAGGACCACACATATCTGGAGCTAAATGTGTCCACTTTCTGTTTTAACTTCAGTAGGACTGGATCAGTAGCTCGGCTGATATTGTTCCGAGCCTTGTTTAAACAGCCTGAGCCCAGTCCATGCGCCCTCTGCTGGCCGTGGTTAGTATCTGCTCTGAGGTCACAGAGTTTACACAGACCTCTTTTATTGTCTGTGTAAAACTAACATGAGTTCAGTTCTTAAAGGCTCAGTGTGTTTGTTAAAGTGTCACAATAATAATCTGTGGACAAACAACACTTTATCTGAATCTCCTGCTGAAATAACAGTATATAACAATAGATATATATATAGATAGATTATAATAGATAAAAGGACAAAAACTGTTTTACGCCTTATTTATTTTAAGGCCATTTCTAGAAGTAAAACCAGGTACAGCTCCTTTAATGCCAGAGTGCGTGATCAGAAGTTTAGTTAAAATCAAATTAATCTCATTATAGTGAATATGACATCATCACTTACAAACGTATTGTGTCACAGAGGTATCGTATCGGCCTCAGTATCGGCCTCAGTATCGGCCTCAGTATCGTGACACGTATCGGCCTCAGTATCGGCCTCAGTATCGGCCTCAGTATCGTGACACGTATCGGCCTCAGTATCGGCCTCAGTATCGTGACACGTATCGGCCTCAGTATCGTGACACGTATCGCTCAGTATCATCACGTGTATCGGCCTCAGTATCGGCCTCAGTATTGGCCTCAGTATCGTGACACGTATCGGCCTCAGTATCGGCCTCAGTATCGGCCTCAGTATCGTGACGTGTTTTGTATCGTGTCCTGCTGTAAACACTGACCTGTGATCATCTCCTCCGTGAGGAAGGACCTCGCGTCGCTCTGAGCGTCCGTCGGCTGCAGAAACACAAACATGTACAATGATTATTATTATCTTCATAATAAACTATGTGTGTCCGAAGCTGCTACACAAGAGCCAACGTTAGAGCCGAGGCACAAACATGTGGCCAGATGTTTGTTTGTTTTATTTACTGCTCTGTTTTATTGCCTTAATGTTCGGTGCAGCTGTGAAGAAACTCCTGTTGTGATATTGGGCTTTACAAAACCACTGATTGATGGATGTCCATTCTGGAAGGACACAGAAGGGTCCCCAGTCTGACCTCTGACCTCTGACCCCCCGCCTTCACCCAGCTTTACCCAAATCTAAAAGCTTCACAGAAAAGCATCAAAAATGTCAATTCAATTCAATTCAATTCAATTCAACTTTATTACGGACTCAAGGTCCAAAGAGACAGCGACATCATAAACAACACTAAACTACAAAAAATAATAATAATAAAAAATATAAATAAATAAATAAATAAATTTAAAAAAATAAAAATTAAAAAAATTAAAATTAAAAACTATAAAAACAATTAAAAAATAAAAAATAAAAAATATCACTTATAATCACTTTTGTAGGTCTTTGCTTTCAAATGAGGCGTTACTCTGGCCTATAGTCTGTAAACTCTTTTAGATTTGGGTAAAGCCTGGAGTGAAGGCGGGGGTTACGAGGTTAAAATATGTCTTCGTGGAAGTGTAGCATAACGTTTGGAAACGTTTTTCTTTTTAACAGATTTTTTTTGCACTAGTTCAAACAAAACTAACCCAGATCCAAAATCCCTCAGAGCAAATCTTTGTTACTGTCTCCAAATAAAACACATTTAAACCTGGAAATGTCCATTATTTCAATTTCGTCGCTGAAAATATAAACATTTTTGTCTGTTTTTAAGAATAAAATGCTGTATTTTTTTAATCTGAAAAATAAAACAATAAAAACGTGTAATAAACGTCTTCCTTGTCGTCCGTGTCTCCACAGAGGTTTTCCTGAGTCTGAAACCTGACGACACAAAGGACCAGTTGCTTCACATTCTCTTCTTAATCCCTCTGAGACCGTCATCCACAAACGATGCTCCGCAAATAGACCCTGCAGCTCTGAGGCGCCTGCCATAATCAGGATACAGCAGGCTCTGTGGACAGCAGGGGGCGCTGTGCAGGCCAACTGTCAAAGAGGAAGAAGGTTTGTCCCCGCACTGTGAATACTTTACTTCTGTCACTTAAAGGGACTATACGGAGTTTAAACATGTTAAAGCATAAAGTATTTTCCTCTCCCACATGTTCCAGCCATGACCTGTTCACCACAACTGCCTCTAAGATCCTGCACTGTCTGAAGCTCCGTCAGCACGAGCTTAATATAGAACCTGCAGTTACACGTATGACCTGAGGTGGCAGTAGTGAGTATAAAATGACCAACTTGCATCTAGTCCCTTTAAGGGACTTTTATGTTAAATATGAATTAAAGTGAAATATGAATTAAAGTTTATGGTGGAAAGTGAAACGTTTGCTCTGACCTTTAGCTCGAGCTGCTGAATGATGAGAGCGCCCCCTTCAGGTCAGTGTTCAATCATTCATTCATTCATTCATTCATTTTCTTCCACTTGTCCGTTGCCGGGTCGTGGGGGCAGCCGTTGGAGCTGCCCAGGTCACATAGCACCGGCCCCCATGGCTCCTTCTGTAGGTGGTGGGTCCACGGAAGCGTGTTCAATCAAACTGATCTAATATTTATCACAAACATCAAACTGTCTCTGGATTTGGATCCACAACAGAACCTGCAGATCCACAACGGTAATATTTGTTTATATGTATGTTTTCATAAGAAATGAAAGTCATTTCTATCTATCTATCTATCTATCTATCTATCTATCTATCTATCTATCTATCTATCTATCTATCTATCTATCTATCTATCTATCTATCTATCTATCTATCTATCTATCTATCTATCTATCTATCTATCTATCTATCTATCTATCTATCTATCTATCTATCTATCTATCTATCTATCCATATCAGTCTGGTCTCTCAGGCTAGAACCTCAGGGCTGCAGCTTCACCCCCTCATTCCATCCGGTCGCTGTTTATCACATTAATGAGAGTTTAGTGACTTATAGAGTAATTCTTATACAGTAACTCTTATAGAGTAACTCTTATACAGTAACTCTTATAGAGTAACTCTTATAGAGTAACTCTTATAGAGTAACTCTTATAGAGTAAGTAGAGAGTCAGTAAAGATCAGCTCTGGTGAGGTTTAAATGGAGTGTTTCCAGGTACAGAAGTACGAGGACGGGACGGTTTCACACGTTGAGCGTTTGTGAGCCGGTGATGAGACTGTGGACAATGGACTTTATTCAGAGCCAAAGGAAAGACTGGAGGAAAGAAGCAGCTAATGTGCCGTCATCTGGATTAAAATGAATTCAAATAAATAAATAATAAAATGAAGTACGTTAGTCACGTTGTTGAGTCTTCATACGTTTGTCGATCCGGTATCGTGCACATGTTTGGTCCGTGTTTTAGAGCTGACTCTGGACAGTTTAGGAACGATCAGAGCTACAGGTGGACGGAGATACGAGGGACGTCAGCGTTACCTCTGGACCTCGTGGGAAACAGGACTTTGGCCTCGGGCTCACGGTGAGGTCACTGGTGTCGCAGGTGAGGTCTAGTGTTGTTAAGGCGTGTGTGGTCCTGAGCTTTAACGTGTTTAACGTGTCATTACATTCAAACATATTACATTTGATCCCTGGATTCTAAAGGAAGAATAAAAGCAGCGCCATTGAAGAGGACGAGAATGTGAAGACTGCTATAGAAGAACCACGCCTCAGTCGACCTCTTATTCTAATAAGCCACGCCCTCTCACTATTGCACACGCACGATCACGCGTGTGCACGTTGTGTTCTGAGATGCACCAGGAAGGTCTGGCACTTAAAGCCTAAAGCAAACATGGCGGCTGAGCCCGGGGGAAACGCCTCAGGCTATTTTAGCCGAGGAACTTTGGAAGGATTTAGTCGGGATTTTCCTCAAGGTGATTCTTCTAAGTTTGGAGCTTCTCCTCTTACTTTCATCTGCTGCTGCTATTATTACCTCCTTCAATATCAGAGTAAACCTGAGATAAACTCATGAGTAACGCCAACACAATGTCCCACAAAACCAACACAAAAACAACACACAAACCCTGAAGTTAAGAAACGCTTGGACAAACCCTGTGAAGAACTGAGATGAGAAATGTTTTCCTTTCGTGTCTTTGTTTGTCAGGTTTAGAGCCTTTAAAGTCTGCGGAGGATTATTATAGCGTTTTCGTTACATTTATGTAATGAATCAAAATGGAGCAGGTTTATTTCATTAAAGTCACACTGCACAACATTCCAGGTTTCCATGATGGAAAATGTGGATATTTAAAGGCAAATCAGGCACAATGTGTGTGAACTTTTGAGCAAAATGTGTGAAACGGACAGAAAATAAACAGAAAGGTTTAAAACAATTACAACGGCAGGTGTTTTGGGATCGTACGGTCTTTATTGGATTAAGCTCGTTTTAGTCCAAGTCCGTCGTCTCCTCGTGTAACTTAAAGAGGAAGGCTACACATTTAATCAAAGACACGTCTGAAGCTAATATTCACAGTAAAGATTGATCTGTTTTTAAACGCACACAGTTAAACTCAGTGAAATGTTACACCGTGTGGCTTTAACTTAGAATAAAGAAAGTTTTTTCTTCTTATCTTAAGTGCAAAAATACTTATTCACAATATGATTCTACAGTTTCTACAGCGGCTTTTTCAAACCCAAACTTAACAGATTCATGTATTTAAAAGATTTGGAAACATTGCATTAACCAGAGGAAGGAAGGAAGTCACATGTGGATCATTTTAAGTAAATTCAACAAATTGGGAAAAGTTTAAGAAACAATTGTGGAATTTGGCAGAAAATCCCAGAATTTCTTTTTGTATTTTGGATCAATTTATGACGAAACCATCAAGCAAAGTCGTTATTTTCAAAGAAATGTGGATTTCTTTGAAAATAACGAGAAAATCACTTCATATTTTGCAGTGACATAAAGTCCATCTGCCTCTCGCGCTGCCGTGGTGCCGCTGGGCAAGGCGCTGTCAGAGGAGCGCGGGTCTTACCATGGTGCAGGAGTCTGTGGGGCACAGCTGCGGCGAAAGGGAACAGCTCTTCTTTCAGCCGGGACAGAAGCCTCGTCCATAAATACTCTGTGTCTGAGCCGCCGTCACAGAGACAAAGCCCCCGAGCCTCCGCCGCCCAATCACAGAGAGGCAGAGGCACTTTATTCCATCTTTATTCCTCATTGTCACTATTGCTTGACTACTCGGTCTCTTGCCCCACCACACTGAAAACCATAGAGCAGGGGTGTCCAAAGTGCGGCCTGGGGGCTAAATGCGGCCCTCAGACCAATGTTTGGTGGCCCTCAGGCCTGTTGTTGAATCGCCACACATCATCAGAGATGGTCCTTTTGATTTGAACTTTAATTATTCTACACAAAATAACGAACATTTCACTGTGAGACAGAGCTGGCGTTAAGGTTTTAAGTCTAAATAAAGGTGAGGGGCACAATTTAAACCTCTGCTAAATACACCTAATCAAAACCTTCCCATCACTGACCACCTATCTGTGGCCCCGCCCTGTAGACGTGTCGATATGCGCCCCCCCCCCCCCCCCCCCCCCCATGAAAAAAGTCTGTATAAAAAGGCCTTAAAAACACGAGCAATCCCAGCACGACTGTCATGTTAAAAACACATAGACAAACACGATCAGTTTGAAAAAGGCCTGTGTGATACATAAGGTTCTACACGCCCTCGCTCCACCACTGAAGGACTTTATCAAATAGATACTTCACAGAGTCCCAGGCCAGCCTCCACCAGAGGAGCCCTGATAACCCCCACAGGCTCCGCCTTCACTCAGACGGTCCTGGAACCTGTGGAAGAATCTTTAACAACCCAAGTCAGTGGGTCTGTTGTATCTTAAATGTCTTTATTCTATAATGTGATACGTGAACATGGATGAGTCTTTGTGTATTGTACATAAGGCTTTTGAAAACTTATTTATAATGATGTACTTTGATGTACAGTTTATTCATGTTTGTTCATTAACATGCACTGTCCCAATCAAGTAAATGATATTAAAAAAACTGCAAAACTGATCCTAACTCTTTTGTTACGTTTTTGTGGCTTTTATGTTGTGTTCTTTTATTAGCATCTGTTTTCTTTTAATACTATGGACCGGGATCCTGTGTCCTTAATAAAGCTTGAATGAATGAATATTCATTCAAGCTTTATTTCATGTCACTGTTTAAACCAAATACAGACGGCGCCCACGCCCTGGTTAATCGCCTCCATGAAGTCAAGCAGTGGTTGGCTCTAAACCTTTTAAAGTTTAACGAATCTAAAACAGAGGTCCTCTGAGTCACCACTGTCACCGAGCAGTCAGAAATCTGAGTTTGATTATTCAAGTTGGATCAGCAGATCAGGTAGTACATAATAACAACGAGACAAACAACAGCAGTCAAACAAACAGCTCTCCACATGTCGTACCAACAATGAGATCACAAAGAAAAGTACATTTCCATATGCATTTCATATAACAGCAAACAAGAAAAGAAACATCATATAATAGTAATGATAATAATAATAATAATAATAATAATAATAATAGAAACTTAATAGTAATCAGGACAGCACAATAAAAACAGCAATCAACAAAAGAAAGACAAACATAAAACAACAACAAAAGTATTGCCTTGAATTTAGTGTCAGAAACCGACAGACTACGGATTGCAGACTTAAAAAGACTGAGGGACCTGATGGATCTAATTGAACTGGGGAACATATTCCAATCAGAAGGGGCTTTAACTTTAAATGATCTTCGGCCAATTTCTTTTGTAGATTTACTGAGCAGGATTTGTTGGTTCTTGTTATTGCTATTGTTTGTAATGTCGTATTGCCCGTGTTCAGCACTTTGGGCAGCCATAGTTGTTCTAAATGTGCTTCATGAATAAATTTGACCTTGAATGAATGAATGTTGTGTTATTGTTGCTTTTCAGGCATGTTTTTATCGCTCTTGCTATTTTGTCGCTTTTTTCATGAAGCTTTTAGTTTTGGGTAAAGCCGCACTGGAGAGAATGTGCTGGGTTCAGGGTTAAGCTTAAATGCATTTACATTTGAGTTGTTTGAGTTAAGATGCAGTCGTGCATTTTCACTGTAGATTATTTCACTCGTTCTGAGACGCTTCTGACTCGTTTCAATACATTTTGTCTTTATTTCAGATTCAGCTCTTGTCCCATTGGCAGGTTTGACTTAGATTTAGAACAGTCTGAAATGTCCTCAAACGAGCAAAGTCAACTTGGTCTGAATGACTAAACAAGATGAATATTTTCAAGTCTTGATATTGGCTTTTTGTAGCGTAACCGCAGCTGCACAAACCGGTCCGGACTCTTACCGTAAACATCTGAATAAACAGAGACCGTAATGAGTTCTTCCTCCTCCTCCTCCTCCTCTGCAGTTTGAAAGAGAGAAGTCGGACAAGTTTGATCAGCTCCGGAATGAGGAAGTGGAGTTTAAACACACTCTACAGCAGACACAGGTGACAGCGGGTTCATGACTTCAGATCATTTACTCCTGAACTAAAGCCACAGGTAAGTGCTGACAAACTGCAGAGTATTGTGTACTTGTACTTGTACTTTAACGATGGTCTCCGATACTAAAACATGTGTTATATAGAACCAGAAAACAGAACAATAATGTGAGGACGATCTGCACTTTTACAACATCAGGTTCATCTGCAATGTCAGGACATGTGACACATTTGAGCTGAAAAAGCAACAGCATCAAAACTGTACTTTTTCCAGTTCCTGCTTTAGATACTTTAATTTTTCGATACCTGTTGTACCTGAATGTTTTTCTTATACAAACCAGCCCGACTTGTACTTCAGTGATACTGCGTTTATTCTGCTTTGATTTCCTCCTCATCAAAAACCAATAGACGACACTTTTGAATTCTGCCTGATTCAAAGGAGTTTTCAGTGTTTTTAAGGCGAGTCAAAGGCCAGTTTAGTTTCTAACAAATTAACTTTCACCTGGAAAAAAACGGGTTTAATTATTCACTGATTCAATGTTTGTCACAGATGTATTTGTAAATTCAAGGATCCCCAGGTGAAAAACAAAAACTTAAGTATGTTAAAACTTAATATAATAAATGTTCAGTATCCAACTAAAATTAACTGTTAGTGTGCTATTTTGGAACAACTTATTTTGTATGTAATCTATTTAAGTTGACATTAAATTGCAATAAAATTCAATTCCAAGTGCATTTAGTACTTTTGCATGCTAAAGGGGACCTATTTTACGCATACTTAAAGGGATACCTCTGGATTTTTGACATTGGGCCTCATTTCCTAGTTATCCAGAGTGTTGTTGATGTCTGGAGATATTTTTTCTTAAATTCATGCAGTTCTTATATTTGAAGAGTCTAGTGGCGCTAGGCTAATGCTATGCTAGTGCATGTCTATGGTATCAGTTAGCCTGCATTAAAAACAGTCTGACCCACTCCACAGTGCACCTGAGGTAAATCACTTATAACACCAGACTAACCATATAAATGTCTGTGTTAATAGAATCATGTTTGAAATATAACTGACCTTGTATCACATGAATTACCGCATTCTGAGGGACTATTTTCTCGCAGATCACTCCGCCGCTGCGTTAGCTTACAGCCACGAAGCTGATGCTGCTCAAATATAAGTTATTTTAAATGATTCTATTAACACAGACATTTATATGGTTAGTCTGGTGTTATAAGTGATTTACCTCAGGTGCACTGTGGAGTGGGTCACACTGTTTTTAATGCAGGCTAACTGATACCATAGACATGCACTAGCCTTGGCCTAGCCTAGCGCCACTAGACTCTTCAAACATAAGAACTGCATGAATTTAAGAAAAAAATATCTCCAGACATCAACAACACTCTGGATAACTAGGAAATGAGGCCCAATGTCAAAAATCCCAAAGTATCCCGGCACGGTAGTACAGCGGATAGCGCTCGTGCTTCACAGCTAGAAGGTCCCGGTTCGATTCCCACCAAGGCCGGGGCCTTTCTGTGTGGAGTTTGCATGTTCTCCCCGTGTCTGCGTAGGTTTCCTCCGGGTACTCCGGTTTCCCCTACCACTAAAAACATGTACAATAGGGCAGGATGAATGAGAGTGTGTTTGAGAGTGCGCATGGGGGACGACGGATGGAAATTAGCCCAAGGCTACAATCCGGTGTGGCTTGTTCATTAACTTGCACTGTCCCTACCACATAAACATAAAAAATTTGGTCAATCTATTTATAGCATATTGGGTTTTATGTATTACATTTTGATCTTATAGAACAGTGGTTCCCAAAGTGGGGTCCGGGGCCCCCTGGGGGGCCTTGGAGACACTACAGGGGGCCCCGAAGCTTGTATAGAAAACAAGTACATTTGAAAAAATATATATTTTAAAAGGAAAAATACATTTATTCGCTAAAATGTATTACTTGAAACAAGTTTATACTCCACTCATTGCTAGATGTTGCTTTTTATGTAATTTTAGCTGTAAAACAATAAGAAAATTCCAATGAATAGGATAAATTATTTTCTATTGGGGGGCCCCGAGAGAATTTCGGATCAACAAGGGGGCCGCGATGTTCCGGACTTTGGGAATGGCTGTTATAGAACATTTAAATGTAACTTTTATTTTAGATAAAGCTAACTTTAAATACATTAAAAGCATAGGCAAAAAGAGACAAAAAAATCCGAGGCACTCCCATTCTTAGTAAAAGTCCTTTATTGGATGGACATTAAAAGCATATTTTTGACATATTTCAATACATTTTTTAAATATATTCTACAAAGTATTCTTTAGTTCTGATGTAAAGACTCTTGTTCCGATGTAAAGACTCTGATATAAAGACTCTGATGTAAATACTCTGATGTAAAGACTCTGGTTCTGATGTAAAGACTCTGATGTAAAGACTCTGGTTCTGATGTAAAGACTGGTTCTGATGTAAAGACTCTGATGTAAAGACTCTGGATCTGATGTAAAGACTCTGATGTAAAGACTCTGGTTCTGATGTAAAGACTCTGATGTAAAGACTCTGATGTAAAGACTCTGGTTCTGATGTAAAGACTCTGGTTCTGATGTAAAGACGCTGGTTGATGTAAAGACTCTGATGTGACTCTGGTTCTGATGGTTGTTTCTTTGTCAGGACGATGGAGGTCCACCCTCCGTTACCGATGCAGAGCAGTGAGACTCAGCTGTGCTTCGTCTGTGAGTTCCACTCCGGAGCCGGACCTCCGCGGTTTCAGGACGAGGGAGGGCATCCGGGCGAATCTGTGACCGTGGTTCTGCCGGCACAGTGTAGCGTCTACCAGCTCCGCCTGCGCCTCTGCATGAAGGTAAAGAGAAACTACTTTATCAATAGAGACCCTTTACCAAATTTGCCACATCTTTCTCGTACATTTGGATTTGTTTGAACTCAAATATCTTTTTTTGGAAAGGGCCTAATACTCCATCGTAGACAAAGCATTTCTCGTACAAAAATCTTTCCCTGGAGCTGCTAATGTTGATCTGGTAAATCTGTGTCAAATTGAAAGAAATAATCTCTCTTTTTAAAATCAAGATCTGGTTCAAACCATTCTCCCTGGAGCACCGATTCAGTCGTGAACGTCACATCACTAGACGTAGGTTTTAATCGGGGGATGTTGTGCTGTAACACAAGGAAAACGATCAGTTCAGATGAGTTTTGTAGGCCTTAGCTTTCAAATGACTCGTTACCCTGGCCTATAGGCTGTGACCTTTTAGATTTGGGTAAAGCTGAACTGGAGACGATGCGCTCGGTTAAGGCGGCGGCACGAAGTAAACTGAGTTACTTCAGAGAGATGAACCAGGAGGAGATAAATGTGTGTCTGTGGTTCCAGGCCCAGGAGCAGGACGCTCACAAAGACCCGCTGTCCATCCTGGACCCAGAGAAGTCCACACTGCTGTATCTGCGCCACCACGACTGGTTCGAGGCCTACGACGACTGTCAGGTGGTCCGGACGCTGCACATCCCCTGGACACGTGACGGGGCGGGGAGGATGAGCGCCAGGATCCTGGTCTCTCAGTAACAACAACCTAGTGTCTCAGGTAACAACAACCTGGTGTCTCAGGTAACAACATCCTGGTCTCTCAGGTAACAACATCCTGGTCTCACAGGTAACAAAATCCTGGTCTCACAGGTAACAACATCCTGGTCTCACAGGTAACAAAATCCTGGTCTCACAGGTAACAAAATCCTGGTCTCACAGGTAACAACATCCTGGTCTCACAGGTAACAACATCCTGGTCTCACAGGTAACAACATCCTGGTCTCACAGGTAACAACATCCTGGTCTCACAGGTAACAAAATCCTGGTCTCACAGGTAACAAAATCCTGGTCTCACAGGTAACAACATCCTGGTCTCACAGGTAACAACATCCTGGTGTCTCAGGTAACAACATCCTGGTCTCACAGGTAAAAACATCCTGGTCTCTCAGGTAACAACATCCTGGTCTCACAGGTAAAAACATCCTGGTCTCTCAGGTAAAAACATCCTGGTGTCTCAGGTAACAACATCCTGGTCTCACAGGTAACAACACCCTGGTCTCTCAGGTAACAACATCCTGGTCTCTCATCCTGATGTTTCTGACCCTGATGTTTCTGACCCTGATGTTTCTGACCCTGTTGTTTCTGACCCTGATGTTTCTGACCCTGTTGTTTCTGACCCTGATGTTTCTGACCCTAATGTTTCTGACCCTGTTGTTCCTGACCCTGATGTTTCTGACCCTGATGTTTCTGACCCTGATGTTTCTGACCCTGATGTTTCTGACCCTGATGTTTCTGACCCTAATGTTTCTGACCCTGTTGTTCCTGACCCTGATGTTTCTGACCCTGATGTTTCTGACCCTGATGTTTCTGACCCTGATGTTTCTGACCCTGATGTTTCTGACCCCGATGTTTCTGACCCCGATGTTCCTGACCCTGATGTTTCTGACCCTGATGTTTCAGACTGATGTTTCTGACCCTGATGTTTCAGACCCTGATGTTTCTGACCCTGATGTTTCTGACCCTGTTGTTTCTGACCCTGATGTTTCTGACCCTGATGTTTCTGACCCTGATGTTTCAGACCCTGATGTTTCTGACCATGTTGTTTCTGACCCTGATGTTTCTGACCCTGATGTTTCTGACCCTGATGTTTCTGACCCTGATGTTTCTGACCCTGATGTTTCTGACCCTGATGTTTCAGACTGATGTTTCTGACCCTGATGTTTCAGACCCTGATGTTTCTGACCCTGATGTTTCTGACCCTGATGTTTCTGACCCTGATGTTTCTGACCCTGATGTTTCAGACTGATGTTTCTGACCCTGATGTTTCAGACCCTGATGTTTCTGACCCTGATGTTTCTGACCCTGATGTTTCTGATGTTTCTGACCCTGATGTTTCTGACCCTGATGTTTCTGACCCTGATGTTTCTGACCCTGATGTTTCTGACCCTGATGTTTCAGACCCTGATGTTTCTGACCCTGATGTTTCTGACCCTGATGTTTCAGACCCTGATGTTTCTGACCCTGATGTTTCTGACCCTGATGTTTCATGACCCTGATGTTTCTGACCCTGATGTTTCATGACCCTGATGTTTCTGACCCTGATGTTTCAGACTGATGTTTCTGACCCTGATGTTTCTGACCCTGATGTTTCGACTGATGTTTCTGACCCTGATGTTTCTGACTGATGTTTCTGATGTTTCTGACCCTGATGTTTCTGACTGATGTTTCTGACCCTGATGTTTCTGACCCTGATGTTTCTGATGTTTCTGACCCTGATGTTTCTGACCCTGATGTTTCTGACCCTGATGTTTCTGACCCTGATGTTTCTGACCCTGATGTTTCTGACCCTGATGTTTCGACTGATGTTTCTGACCCTGATGTTTCTGACCCTGATGTTTCTGACCCTGATGTTTCTGACCCTGATGTTTCGACCCTGATGTTTCTGACCCTGATGTTTCTGACCCTGTTGTTTCTGACCCTGATGTTTCTGACCATGTTGTTTCTGACCCTGATGTTTCTGACCCTGATGTTTCTGACCCTGATGTTTCTGACCCTGATGTTTCTGGCCCTGTTGTTTCTGACCCTGATGTTTCTGACCATGTTGTTTCTGACCCTGATGTTTCTGACCATGTTGTTTCTGACCCTGATGTTTCTGACCCTGATGTTTCTGACCCTGATGTTTCTGACCCTGATGTTTCAGACTGATGTTTCTGACCCTGATGTTTCTGACCCTGATGTTTCTGACCCTGATGTTTCTGACCCTGATGTTTCAGACCCTGATGTTTCTGACCATGTTGTTTCTGACCCTGATGTTTCTGGCCCTGATGTTTCTGACCCTGATGTTTCTGACCCTGATGTTTCTGGCCCTGATGTTTCTGACCCTGATGTTTCTGACCCTGATGTTTCTGACCATGTGTTTCTGACCCTGATGTTTCTGGCCCTGATGTTTCTGACCCTGATGTTTCTGACCCTGATGTTTCTGACCCTGATGTTTCTGACCCTGATGTTTCTGACCCTGATGTTTCTGCCCTGATGTTTCTGACCCTGATGTTTCTGACCCTGATGTTTCTCCTGATGTTTCGACCCTGATGTTTCTGCCCTGATGTTTCTGACCCTGATGTTTCTGACCCTGATGTTTCTGACCCTGATGTTTCTGGCCCTGATGTTTCTGACCCTGATGTTTCTGACCCTGATGTTTCTGACCCTGATGTTTCGACCCTGATGTTTCTGGCCCTGATGTTTCTGACCCTGATGTTTCTGACCCTGATGTTTCTGGCCCTGTGTTTCTGACCCTGATGTTTCTGACCCTGATGTTTCTGACCCTGATGTTTCGACCCTGTTGTTTCTGACCCTGATGTTTCTGACCCTGATGTTTCTGACCATGTTGTTTCTGACCCTGATGTTTCTGACCATGTTGTTTCTGACCCTGATGTTTCTGACCCTGTTGTTTCTGACCCTGATGTTTCTGACCCTGATGTTTCTGACCCTGATGTTTCTGACCCTGATGTTTCTGACCCTGTTTTCTGATGTTTCGACCCTGTTGTTTCTGACCCTGATGTTTCTGACCCTGATGTTTCTGACCCTGATGTTCTGACCCTGTTGTTCTGACCCTGATGTTTCTGGCCCTGATGTTTCTGACCCTGATGTTTCTGACCCTGATGTTTCTGGCCCTGTTGTTTCTGACCCTGATGTTTCTGGCCCTGTTGTTTCTGACCCTGATGTTTCTGACCCTGATGTTTCTGACCCTGATGTTTCTGACCCTGATGTTTCTGGCCCTGTTGTTTCTGACCCTGATGTTTCTGGCCCTGTTGTTTCTGACCCTGATGTTTCAGACCCTGATGTTTCTGACCCTGATGTTTCTGACCCTGTTGTTTCTGACCCTGATGTTTCAGACTGATGTTTCTGACCATGTTGTTTCTGACCCTGATGTTTCTGACCCTGATGTTTCAGACTGATGTTTCTGACCCTGATGTTTCTGACCCTGATGTTTCTGACCCTGATGTTTCGACCCTGATGTTTCTGACCCTGATGTTTCAGACTGATGTTCCTGACCCTGATGTTTCTGACCCTGATGTTTCTGACCCTGATGTTTCTGACCCTGATGTTCCTGACCCTGATGTTTCTGACCCTGATGTTTCAGACCCTGATGTTTCTGACCCTGATGTTCCTGACCCTGATGTTTCTGACCCTGATGTTTCAGACCCTGATGTTCTGACCCTGATGTTTCTGACCCTGATGTTTCTGACCCTGATGTTTCTGACCCTGATGTTTCAGACCCTGATGTTTCTGGCCCTGATGTTTCTGACCCTGATGTTTCTGACCCTGATGTTTCTGACCCTGTTGTTTCTGACCCTGATGTTTCTGACCCTGATGTTTCAGACCCTGATGTTCTGACCCTGATGTTTCTGTCCCTGATGTTTCTGACCCTGTTTCTGTCTGATTCCAGGTGACATGTGAGGACTCGGACGAGCGGCAGCAGCAGCAGCAGCTCCTCACGTACCTGATTGGACACGACCTGGAGAAGGAGGCACGCGACCGTCTGGACGAGCTGACTTTCACCAGGAGGAAACTGTCCGCCCCTCGGCGCCAGGAGCTGCGGCGCCGCGACCCGTTCCTCTACGCCACCGAGCCCTGGGTCAGCCACGCCCCCCTGCCCACAGAACTGCAAGAGCTCCTGAAGAGGCAGCTCCACGTCACCATGCACTACATGAGCAAGAAGAGCTTCAGCATCAAGGTGGACTACAGCACCACGCCCAACGTCCTGCGACAGGTGAGAGAAACACCTCCACAATGTCCTGCTACAGGTGAGGAACTACACCGCCACACACAACGTCCTAATACAGGTGAGGAACCAAAGCACCACGCCCAACATCCTGCTACAGGTGAGGAACTACAACACCAGGCCCAACGTCCTGATACAGGTGATGAACTACAACACCATGCCAAATGTCCTGCTACAGGTGAGGAACTACAGCACCACACCCAACGTCCTGATACAGGTGAGGAACTACAGCACCACGCCCAACGTCCTGATACAGGTGAGGAACTACAGCACCACGCCCAACATCCTGCTACAGGTGAGGAACTACAGCACCACACCCAACGTCCTGCTACAGGTGAGGAACTACAGCACCACGCCCAACGTCCTGCTACAGGTGAAGAACTACAGCACCACGCCCAACGTCCTGCTACAGGTGAGGAACTACAGCACCACGCCCAACGTCCTGCTACAGGTGAGGAACTACAGCACCACGCCCAACGTCCTGATACAGGTGATGAACTACAGCACCACGCCCAACGTCCTGCTACAGGTGAGGAACTACAGCACCACGCCCAACGTCCTGCTACAGGTGAAGAACTACAACACCACGCCCAACGTCCTGATACAGGTGAGAGAAACACCTCCACAACGTCCTGATACAGGTGAAGAACTACAACACCACGCCCAACGTCCTGCTACAGGTGAAGAACTACAACACCACGCCCAACGTCCTGCTACAGGTGAGGAACTACAGCACCACGCCCAACATCCTGCTACAGGTGAGGAACTACAACACCATGCCCAACTTCCTGCTACAGGTGAGGAACTACAGCACCACGCCCAATGTCCTGCTACAGGTGAGGAACTACAGCACCACGCCCAACGTCCTGCTACAGGTGAGGAACTACAACACCACGCCCAACGTCCTGATACAGGTGAAGAACTACAACACCACGCCCAACGTCCTGCTACAGGTGAAGAACTACAACACCACGCCCAACGTCCTGCTACAGGTGAGGAACTACAGCACCACGCCCAACGTCCTGCTACAGGTGAGGAACTACAGCACCACGCCCAACGTCCTGCTACAGGTGAGGAACTACAGCACCACGCCCAACGTCCTGATACAGGTGAGGAACTACAACACCACGCCCAACGTCCTGATACAGGTGAGGAACTACAGCACCACGGCCAACATCCTGATACAGGTGAGGAACTACAACACCACGCCCAACGTCCTGATACAGGTGAGGAACTACAGCACCACGGCCAACATCCTGATACAGGTGAGGAACTACAGCACCACGCCCAACGTCCTGATACAGGTGAGGAACTACAGCACCACGCCCAATGTCCTGCTACAGGTGAGGAACTACAGCACCACGGCCAACATCCTGATACAGGTGAGGAACTACAACACCACGCCCAACGTCCTGCTACAGGTGAGGAACTACAGCACCACGCCCAACGTCCTGCTACAGGTGAGGAACTACAGCACCACGCCCAATGTCCTGCTACAGGTGAGGAACTACAACACCATGCCCAACTTCCTGCTACAGGTGAGGAACTACAGCACCACGCCCAATGTCCTGCTACAGGTGAGGAACTACAGCACCACGGCCAACATCCTGATACAGGTGAGGAACTACAACACCACGCCCAACGTCCTGCTACAGGTGAGGAACTACAACACCACGCCCAACGTCCTGATACAGGTGAAGAACTACAACACCACGCCCAACGTCCTGCTACAGGTGAAGAACTACAACACCACGCCCAACGTCCTGCTACAGGTGAGGAACTACAGCACCACGCCCAACGTCCTGCTACAGGTGAGGAACTACAGCACCACGCCCAACGTCCTGCTACAGGTGAGGAACTACAGCACCACGCCCAACGTCCTGATACAGGTGAGGAACTACAACACCACGCCCAACGTCCTGATACAGGTGAGGAACTACAGCACCACGGCCAACATCCTGATACAGGTGAGGAACTACAACACCACGCCCAACGTCCTGATACAGGTGAGGAACTACAGCACCACGGCCAACATCCTGATACAGGTGAGGAACTACAACACCACGCCCAACGTCCTGCTACAGGTGAAGAACTACAACACCACGCCCAACGTCCTGCTACAGGTGAGGAACTACAGCACCACGGCCAACATCCTGATACAGGT
The DNA here is from genome assembly GCA_007210695.1 of Neogobius melanostomus. Classification (NCBI taxonomy): domain Eukaryota; kingdom Metazoa; phylum Chordata; class Actinopteri; order Gobiiformes; family Gobiidae; genus Neogobius; species Neogobius melanostomus. The sequence goes on from VHKM01000897.1 coordinate 193,436, forward strand.
GAGGAACTACAACACCACGCCCAACGTCCTGCTACAGGTGAGAGAAACACCTCCACAACGTCCTGATACAGGTGAGGAACTACAACACCAGGCCCAACATCCTGCTACAAGGGAGGCAAGAAACGTGGAGAAAAAACACAAAATAATATAAGGGAATATGTGGAAGAAATGTTGGAGAAATTAGGAAAAATATAAGGAAGGATTGGAGAAAAGTGTTTTGGGGAAAAAGCAAAAAAATAAAGTTTTTAAATTGTGGAAAACATAAGATCCGAGTGCATTTTCTCCAGTTTGGCTTTACTCAAATCCAAAAGCTTCTGGAGCTCACAGTGTAACGCCTCATTTGAAAACTGATCTAAGCTTCTTCCTCATTATGATTGTCCAGGTCTGCAGCCGAGTCCTTGACGACCAGGGTGTGGCGTTCGACCACCAGGACGCTCTGGTGCTGAAAGTGTCCGGGCGTGAGGAGTTCCTGACGGGAGACGAGCGGCTCAGCGACTTCCTGTGGGTGCGTCACTGCATGAAGACTCACAGCGAGCTGCACCTGTCCGTGCTGCACTTCTCCTGCCTGCCCGACGACGGCGTGGGCTTCGTGGACTGGCCTCCCGTGGACGGCTTCAGCGGGCAGTTCAGCTCGCACCAGGATCTGCGTCTGGACCGGAAGGAGCTGGACGACATCTTCATGATCTCGCTGTGGGACTGCGAGAGGAAGCTGCGCGTCAAACTGCTGGGCTTCGATGTGCCCAAGCTGCCCGAGAAGTGCCCGCCCTCCGTGTACGTGGAGGCGTCGCTCCTGTACGGCAGTAAAGTGTGCAGCGCCGTGAGCTCTGCAGCCCGGCCCTTTACAGAGGAGGTGTGTGCCAACCGCTCATTTAATACCAGCTGGTAACTGCTTTATAACTGCTGGTTTCAAGTTTAGTCTGTATCATAAAACTCATTTTAAAAAGATCCAACTTTCAGGCTGGGGTCAACTGCCATTTGGAAAAGCAATTTCTAAATAGTGTCAAAAACGATCTATTTCAGTCACTTTGGTCCATTATTACAAATTCCACAGGTCATCAAAAGGCTTAACGATCGATTCAAACTGGCATTAAATCTACATTTTTTAGAAAATTATGACCTTGCTCAAAAATGTTTGCTGCATAAGTTCATCGTATATACCAAACATCACATTATTAGTGAAACGTTTTCATGTTTTTGGCAACTATTTTAATACATTTGGCTGTTATTACTTTATTGGCTGTTATTATTAGGACCCAACTGATATTGGTCAGCCAATATATTGGCCAATATAGGCAGAGGAATATCTGCAATCGGCTGAAATGTTTTTGATTTGAATATTTTATTTCGAGCTAAAGAAGAAAGGAAAAACAGAAATATATATATATACATAATAAAAGAAAGAAAAAAAGACAAAATAATGTACATTACAGCTCGAAAAGGAGTGGGAAGAAGACAAGCTTATTGACTCCCACCCCTGTTCATAAACTTAAATAACAATAAACAACAAAACTGCATATTTCTTATGCAGTTCTGCCTTAGCACCACATATTTCCAGTTCAGGGGCAACTTCTACAGACAGATCCACGGCTGTGCTATGGGCTCTCCAGTTTCACCCATAGTGGCTAACCTCTACATGGAGGAAATGGAGAAGAATACCTTGGCCTCATACCCAGGTAACAAACCCAGCCACTAGCTCAGATACGTAGATGACACGTGGATCAAAATTAAAGAGAGGGAAGTGGCACCTTTTACAGATCACATCAATGCTGTGGACCCTAACATTAAATTTACTCAGGAGGACGCTAAGGAGAAACAACTTGCCTTTTTAGATTGTAAAGTTATCATAGGGGAAAACGGACACCTGCAGACAGAGGTTTACAGGAAGGCAACTCATACTGACCAGTACTTGATGTTTGACTCTAACCATCCACTCCAACACAAAATAGGGGTCATTAGGACACTCAGACATAGAGCTAAAGAGGGGCCTACCAGTGCAGAAGGAAAGACCAAAGAGGAACAACATGTCCAGAGAGCCCTCTCAGACTGTGGCTATCCTAACTGGTCCTTCACTAAAGCACAAAGGACAAGAAGACCCAAAGAGCAGGACAGACAGACTAGAGAACCCAGAAGAAAGGGAGTTGCGGTGCCGTATGTAGCCGGGGTCTCAGAGAAACTTCAGAGAATCTTTAAACAGCACAGGATTCCAGTGTACCACAAACCTGTGAACACACTGAGACAAAAATTAGTTCATCCCAAAGACAAAACTCCGAGCCACAAACAAAGCAATTTGGTTTATTCTATTCGATGCAAAGAAGAAGAATGCAAAGAACATTATATTGGAGAAACAAAACAAGTCTTACAGAAGAGACTTTATCAACACCGAAGAGAAAGCACAAGCGGCCCTCAGTCGGCTGTGCACCTCCACCTTAAAGCCTCCAACCACTCCTTTGAGGACGGGGAGGTCAAAATTTTAGCTAAAGAAGAACGTTGGTTTGAAAGAGGAGTAAAAGAAGCTATTTTTGTCAGAAAAGAAAATCCCTCCATGAACCGAAATGGTGGACTCAGATTTAATCTTTCTGCTTTTTACTCCAATCTGCTTCGGGGAAAACCGACAGGACACGGCCAGTCCAAGAAGACGATACCTCAGCTAACAAAAGAACAATAGGCAGGTCATTAGCAGTGATCATCTATGAATAGGACAGGACTGACCGATACTGGGGGAGCAGGTCGTTACAGACGCTCTACTTCAAAGGTGTTTACCCACAGGTGAGAGTAGCTGTGATTAGAGGGGAGGATCAACTCCTCCCAACTGGTCTTTATCTACGCTGTGTGCTGAGCGTAACCTTGTTCACTGACGAAGCCTTTTGGATGAGAGGCGAAACGCTTGGAGACTTCAACTACCAAGTACAGAAGATGACTCAAGTACCTTCTTTGAAGATGCATATTTCTTACCATCTTACAAAACAACTATCAACCGAGTTGGTTACATATTAACAAATTAACAAATGCAACACTGCATTATACCAGGTCAACATTCACAGTATCTCACACGCTACAACCAGTGTATTATTTCTGTCTCCCATACCGAATTCATTACCATGTTGGCATTACCGTTATTCATCATCACCATTACAACCCATATAACATTACTCTGTATCAAAGTGTTTGAATGATACATAAAATACTCCACATTTATTCATGAAAGGTACAGTAATCGCAGACTGATTGATGTTCATGATAACAAGAATAGTCTTAATGATGTGTGTTAAAAGGGATTCGGGGCTTTTCTTTCTTTTTCTTCTTTCCTGTGTCTGGACCAGCTGCCAGAGGGAGCAGCCCCCGAGCAACCGGACTATCATTTGTTAAGTGTCCTATACTATGCATTAAAAGAGACAATTTTTAGGAGTCTGCTGCCAGAAGAGGGTTTCCTCGAGCTGCCGGCCCCCACATGTCTGCCCTATACTATGGGTTATGTTGAATGCGGAGTACATAGATATGTGCATGTTTTACTTTTAAGAATTTAGTTCCTTTATATTACCATCAGCATCAATAGCAGTACCTCTGTCTGAATTGATTGAGTTTGATTCTAAGAATAATCCACAGATTGTTAGGTATTAATCCTAGTTTGCTGTTTATTTTTTTTGCATTGCAAAGAGGAAGATCAGAGATTTAAAGTGATAGTCTGTAAGTTTGTAAAGTGAGGAGAAAGAAAGTGAAATGTGAAAGATAAGATACACTTTATTAGCCCAAGAGGGGAATTTGTCTTGGGCTACAGTGCCAATCATCTGTGCACACAGTACATACAATCATACCATCATACATTTATTTATTTAAGTGAATAGTGACAAGTATGTTACATGAGCTCATGTTACAAACTACAACATTTTAGCCAAAGCTAATTCTCAATGAGCGTCCATGAAAGAAACAGTATATGGTTAAAACAAACGTAATATTCAGTTCAGCACAGTATAAACACAGCGGACGGTCAGTAATTAAAGAGGCTGTAAGGTGATCATTTTTGTGATCACCTTACAGAGCTGCAAAGTGATCACACCTTGCAGCTCTGGACATACATGTCTCAGTGTGTTCATACTGAGACATGTTCTTACCTGAGCTTAGACGAGTTTATACGCACCTGTCTGGTCTTTGTGCCCGTGGAAGAGCTCGGTCACTTCTAACATCACCCCGTTTGGAGCTACAGGAATATGCTGGGTAGCCTCTCCCAGACCAAAGATGCTAACAACATCTTTGGTCGTTTTGCGTGACTGAGCGCACAAAGACCAGACAGGTACGTATCAACTCGTCTAAGCTCAGGTAAGAACAGATCTCAGTATAGAAAAACGGTGGCCTGTTCCTTTAAGTGATTGTTTCTTCAGTGATTGTTTCTTCAGTGATTGTTTCTTCAGTGATTGTTTCTTCAGTGATTCTTCAGTGATTGTTTCTTCAGTGATTGTTTCTTCAGTGATTGTTCCGTTATGGTTCCGTGCTGGTCCAGGTGCTGTGGAACGAGTGGCTGGAGTTCGACGTGCTGCTGAGCGACCTGCCGCGCGGAGTCAAGCTCGGATTCACCATAAACTCTGCTGGAAGCGAAAACACGCCCACGAGACAGGACTCCAAGAGTCAGTCGGTGAAAGAGGCTAAAATGGCGGCCGCTAAAGACGCCACGGCAACGAGACGAGGAAGCACCGGCAAGACGATGGAACAGCCCAAAGGAAACGGGAAAATGCTGTACTTCGTCAACCTGCTGCTGATCGACCACAGGCGAGGCCTTCAGGATCTAAACTCTCATTAGACACCAGTGCTTTAACCACACAAGGTTTCCGATACTGAGACTCAAATATTTGTCCAGAACCAGAAACATTCCTACTTTGTGAACCTGTTTACAATACAGGGTTCAGCTCCAATGTCAAGAAATGAGTCAGAAAGTGTGGACAAATAATTGGGGGAAAAATGGAGGGAAATAGGAAAAAATATTTGTAATGAAAAAATATTTGCTAAAATAAGAGAAAAAAAAATTGGGGCATGAATAAGAAAAAATAAAATAATTATGATAATAATAATAATAATAATAATAATAATTATAATAATAACTTGGTCAAACTATGAAATATAAAAAGTCACTTCCTTTAAAGCCTATATAGCAGGTTGTAATTAGGGCCGATATGAGGTATTTCACAGTATCGGCTTTCGGCTGATATCGGCCGATGGAAATGCAGATATCTCTGGAACCTAAAGTGATAAAAACTTTTTGTTTTTTGCTTTGAAAAGATCCTCCCACACCTTCCTCGGCCTGACTTTGCAGACTTTTGCTTTTAATTTTGGAACCATCAGAGAGCGAGACTTTGTGTTTTTAGTTTTAGAATCTACTTTCAAGCGAGATCCGTCTGAAGAACCGACTAAATATGAATGTACAGCGCCCCCTGCTGTCACAGTTCAGCACTGACACGTTTAGAAGCTTCACACACAGGATTAGAGAAACTCACCCTTTGCAGTTCAGTATCGGCCAATCAAAATCCCCAATAATCGGCCTGAGAAAAGAACATTATCGGTTGACCTCTGTTAGATATTTTTCTATGATTGAAACCTTTTCTATATTAATAATGTTTAATTACAGGCTAATTGAGAGATATACAATTAAAACACATCAAATTAAATCACTTAAAATATCAGTTTATATATCGGCCAGGCCAACCGCCTTCATATCGGTATCGGACCCAAAAATCCATATCGGTTGGGCCCTATTTTTAATGTTTTTAAAAATATGACTTATTTAGAAAGATAACATAGATGAAGGTAACGTTCAGTTAGACTCATTTCCCATTGACTTAACATGGTCGGCACGGCAACAGTTTAAAATTGTTTGCCTTTATCTATGTCATTTCCTGTGAGTGTCCAAAAAGGAAGTGAAACTGGGAACAATCTTTAGCAAAATCTGAACTATAATTGTGTTGACTATGTTTCAGCGAAAATGGCGTCTAATGTGTCAGATACAGTTTAACCGAGCACATTTTCTCCAGTTCAGCTTTACCCACATTTGTCATCTTGTTGTTACTTTTTGTTATATTTTTTAAGCTTTTTGCTGCTTTTTGTGTAATTATTTTGCTGCTTTTTTCAGGAAGCTTTTAGATTTCGGTAATGCCAAACGCGAGAAAATGTGAATGGTTAAAGTGGGGGCTCGATTTGCTACTTTATCAGTGGTCATTTCACAGGTTTAGTCTCATTTAACTACTTTACATTTTAGTCTCAAAAATGTTTCTTTGAGAAAAAAACAAACAAACATATTATTTATTATTAAAAAACTGAAACTGAACGTTTGGCTCATAGAAGCTTCGGTCTGAGTCTGATCTTTGTGAAAAGCCCAGAGATGGAAGCTCTGGCTCGACCTCAGACTCAGACTGACTGTGGGGAAGTGCTGCTCTGGTTCCTGCTAGAACTAAATCCAGGACGTTCCTCTTTAGATCAAATGTGGTGATACTGAATCTGTAACAGCAGGAAACATCTGGTCAAAAACTCTATTTGCACTTAGTTAATGATCAGACACATCCAGACGTCAGAAGTCTTTGGGCCAGATTCTGAGCCTGTTACGAGGACAGCGCTGCTCTGACCGCGATGGTTCTCTTCCATGGGTGCAGTCAATGGCGTGCTGGCCATAGGGAGAGTCGGGACGTTTCCCAGTGGGCCGCTCGGTTCCGGTGCTTCTGGGCCGGGCCATCAGAATAAAATAATGAAATAATAACAGACTCACAGTTGTGCTATTCCAGGCCTAAAGGCTTTAACTGCAGCAGGAGCTGCTGTTCCAGATATAAATGAAGTAACACAAGAGTAATTGTCATGGGGAAAAATATCAAAATAACGACTGATGAATGAAAATCTGAAAAATATTCGCATCAAACTTTTCATTCTTGTGTCAGGGAGATACCATTTGATATTGAACTAACTCAGAGGGGTGTTTAAGGATGTTTAAGTGGAACACCCCTCCGCTTTAGTTCAGGTTGGTGCAGTCCAAACCAGCAGAGACAAACGTCCGCGCGAGTAAAGAGAGAAAAAGGCAGTGAAAGGTAGAAAAGTGGACAAATAAATGTTTTATCTACATAACTTGTGCTGATTGTGAGTTTGTATCAGGCTCAGACTGTAGGTGTGGTTTATGACAGCAGCACTGAGAGCCGTCTCTGATGGCGCCACCTTGTGTTCTTCCTTAAGCATTACAGGCTCTCACATCAAACTAAAAACGTTATTAACCCATCGTGAGTTAAACAATGTTCGTGTCTCCAGAGAAAGAGATGAAGCTACAGCCGGTCCCGCTGTGGCGCGGATCGGCACTCGCTCCACCGTAAATGCATTAACACGACCAAAACAAAAGCACATGTTCACCTCCCACTCCCCCCTCGCCCGTCTACGTAACATCTCCTCTGGCCATGAGCGTTTCTCCACCCATGTACTTCCCACTTAAATGCACTAAGTCTGGAGCGGCAAGATCTCTCATAGCTTTTTTCCACCAAGCTGGTGCCGGTGCTGGTTCCAGTTTCAGAACCGGTTCTTTTGTTTTCCACTGAAAAAATGCTGGCTCTTGGTTCCAAAAACTGGTGCCGGTTTGGAACCAGTTAAAGGCTGGACCAAGAAACGAGCACCAGTGATGTCAGCGGCTGGGGGTGTGGCTTTCTCTTCTGACAAACAACCAATATTAGTTAGTTAGAGCTTATAACTTCCTGGAGAAGCCAGAACAGTCTCTGTGGAGGAAAGTAACTGTTGTTTTGCTTTATGCTCTTTAGCTCCAGCTAAAACAAGAGGGAGCCGTTAGAAAGAAGAAATCTAAATGTTAACGGCTGCTGTGACAGGAACATAAACTTATTTGTGTAGTATTTTATAACCAGAAGTGGCTGTAGTAAGATGTTACTATCCATGTTTATGTGACAGTTGACTTCCTAAAGTGTTGCTATGGCAACAGGCAGAATACCAGCTCTCAATGTGGTGGAAAACCAAGTCATTACAGAACCAACCCGGCACCAGCTCCAGCTCTGAACCAGCACCTTGGTGGAAAAGCCCTACCAGTGCGCTCCTACTCAGCACAAAATGTTATAGTCTGCATTTAGAAACACACAATCCCTTTATGTTCAAATCATGACAAAAAAGTGACAACACGATGAAAAAGATCCGTTTAGATCAGTTTTGTGGGTCTTAGCTTTCAGATTTGGATAAAGCCGAACTGTAGAAAGTGCTGTGTTACGGTGGGGGTTTTAACCCTCACTCGTCTCTTCCCGCAGGTCGGTGCTGTGCCAGGGGCCGCACACGCTGCACATGTGGGCGTGTCCCACTCAGAGCGAAGAGGAGGCCGTGACCTTTCAGGCCGACAAACTGTCGTCCGCCACAAACCCCGACATCGAGACGTCTGTGGCCATCAGCGTCATGTTGGACCGATACTGCTGCCCTGTGGTGCTGCCCAACGCCACCCAGGCCCAGCCCAACGCCACCCAGGCCCAGCCCAACGCCACCCAGGCCCAGCCCAACGCCACCCAGGCCCAGCCCAACGCCACCCAGGCCCAGCCCAACGCCACCCAGGCCCAGCCCAACGTCACCCAGGCCCAGCCCAACGCCACCCAGGCCCAGCCAAACGCCACCCAGGCCCAGCCCAACGCCACCCAGGCCCAGCCCAATGCCACCCAGGCCCAGCCCAACGTCACCCAGGCCCAGCCCAACGCCACCCAGGCCCAGCCCAACGCCACCCAGGCCCAGCCCAACGCCACCCAGGCCCAGCCCAACGCACCCAGGCCCAGTCCATTGGGACACACCCAGAGGAGGTTAGTAACAAAATACATCTGTTAGTTTTTAGGGATCTGTGCTTTACGTTAGTAGTCAGGTACAGTATAGGGCTCAGCGAAATCACCAAAATGAATATCATCAGAAACGATGATTTTTAGCAAACATTATGTAAAAACAGGGGCAGTTCAAGTATCTCGGGTCTTGTTCACGAGTGAGGGACGGATGGAGCGTGAGATGGATAGACGGATCGGTGCAGCGTCAGCAGTGATGCGGTCGCTGTATCGGACTGTTGTGGTGAAGAGGGAGCT
>VHKM01000897.1:210000-299876 GCA_007210695.1 Neogobius melanostomus
AGTAACAGTTTCCTGTTGGTCAGTAACTGTTTTCTGTCTGTCAATAACTGTTTCCTGTCTGTCAGTAACTGTTTCCTGTCAGTCTGTAACTGTTTCCTGTCCGTCACTAACTGTTTCCTGTCGGTCTGTAACAGTTTCCTGTCGCTCAATAACAGTTTCCTGTCGCTCAGTAACAGTTTCCTGTCGATCAGTAACTGTTTCCTGTCGCTCAGTAACTGTTTCCTGTCGCTCAGTAACTGTTTCCTGTCGCTCAGTAACTGTTTCCTGTCGATCAGTAACTGTTTCCTGTCGGTCAGTAACTGTTTCCTGTCGCTCAGTAACAGTTTCCTTTCAGTCAGTAATAGTTTCCTGTCGGTCTGTAACTGTTTCCTGTCGCTCAGTAACAGTTTCCTGTTGGTCAGTAACTGTTTTCTGTCTGTCAATAACTGTTTCCTGTCTGTCAGTAACTGTTTCCTGTCAGTCTGTAACTGTTTCCTGTCCGTCACTAACTGTTTCCTGTCGGTCTGTAACAGTTTCCTGTCGCTCAATAACAGTTTCCTGTCGATCAGTAACTGTTTCCTGTCGCTCAGTAACTGTTTCCTGTCGCTCAGTAACTGTTTCCTGTCGATCAGTAACTGTTTCCTGTCGCTCAGTAACTGTTTCCTGTCGATCAGTAACTGTTTCCTGTCGCTCAGTAACTGTTTCCTGTCGCTCAGTAACTGTTTCCTGTCGATCAGTAACTGTTTCCTGTCGCTCAGTAACTGTTTCCTGTCGCTCAGTAACTGTTTCCTGTCGCTCAGTAACTGTTTCCTGTCGCAGGGATGATTGAGACGGTGCGAGATGCCGTGACAATCGCGGCGATACAGAAAAGTCGCGGTGGCAGCGCTGGAGCCTTTAAGGAGGACGCACTGTTCGACTGGCTAAAGTCCAAGTGTCCCCTGCAGGAGATCGTGAGTAATGACCGTTTCCTACTTAAAACATGTACAATAGGGTCCTCTCCAAAAAAAATAAAAAAAATCAGGCCATGTTTTTATGTTTTGAAGTCATTTTAAATGAGAGCCAATGACATTGAGGCTTACGTCATGCGTTGTTCTGGATCAGACACAGTTTAGTCACATTTAGGTCCATTTTTCACCCTTTTCAGACCCACTAGAGGTTTAAAGGTTTGAGATCAGCTGATTTACTGACTGGTTTAAAAGGGGATTTACTTGTTTTCCTGCAGCATTTCCAGACGGTGGAGACCTTCGTGAAGTCATGTGCCGGTTACTGCGTGGCCACGTACGTCCTGGGCATCGGAGATCGCCACAACGACAACATCATGATCACGGACAAAGGTAGATTTACGCAACTACGAGTGAATTCAGGGTTTAGGAGTCGGCCAAAAGATCTGCAGATTTAGTCTCATTTACAACTTATACTTTAGTTTTCACAAAATATGACCATTTCTCCTCCACGGCCACAAGAAGGACACAAACAGCAGCAGGAAAAGACAGATTCAGTGACACGTTTTTCTGAACATTTCTGCAGATTCTGTGGATTATTTTGTCACTTTTACACAAACGTTTGCTCTAATGTTTCGCCTTGTGTCCGATTCATTTTCAACATTCTAATTTAAATACATTTCCATCTTCTGTTTTTACTGGAATGAATTCAAGTCTTTATAAATTATAAATGCAAAGGCAAACCCCTGCAGTAAAATGTCTCCTGGTTTGTTTTGGTTCAAAGCTCAGTAAAGTGTGGAGTCTTATGGAGCGACTGAAGTGGAGATGTTGTTAAAGAGTGGAATGTTTTCTCCTGCAGCGTTTGGACTTAAACTCTGATAAAGCCTCTTTCTGCTCGTGTTTGTGGGTTTGTCGTCTTTATTTGAGGATTACATTGGGATATAAAGTGTTCTTCTCATAGGAAACCTGTTCCACATCGACTTCGGCCACATCCTGGGGAACTGGAAACGCGTTCTGGGCGTGAACCGCGAGCGCGTGCCCTTTGTGCTCACGCCGGACTTCCTCTACATCATGGGCCGCGTCAAACACCGCAACAGCCTTTACTTCGACCACTTCCAGGTGCGTCAGGTGCCCTCCCACACTCACACAGACTTTTAATGTTTATTGCAGTTGTTGTAAAAGTTGTTGGATCTTTTATTTTGAAAGGTGCATTATGTAAACCCTAAAAAAACAAAACAGTTGATGAGGCCGCTGTGATGGAAAGTAAAGACGCTAAGCTGACCATTCATACAGCAAATGGGTCACTGAGAGGTTAAATATGCATCAATATTAATTCGATTTTTTCCCCCGCATAAAACGTTACATAATACACTTCGAATGATTTTGCCTATATTGGATTTTTATGCTTTGTATATTTTTTTTGTTGATTTGCTGATTTTTTTATTTCTTTTTTGCAGTTTTTATGTTTTGATGTTTTTAATGATACATTTTTATTTTGAATTAAAACTAATATTTTTAAATGCTTTGCTGAAAAAGTGTTTTTCCTTCTTTATTTGAATGTGTCATTTTGCTATTTTTTATGATTTTTACAAACGTGTCTTTTTCTTTATTGTTTATTATTATTATTATTATTATTATTATTATTATTATTATTACTTTCTACATATTTTCTTTGTTTTATTTGTGTGCGCGCTATTTTCTAATTAATTTTTGGTGGGTTTCTGAATATTTCTCTGTTCTCTGCCGCCCCCTGTAGGACATCTGCATGCAGGCCTACCTCTCTCTACGCTCCCAGTCGCATCTGCTCATCACGCTCTTCTCCATCATGCTGCTGACGGGCATGAGGGAGCTGAGCTCGGCCGAGGACATGAGGTACCTCCGCGAGGTCCTTCAGGAGGGCAAGAGCGAGGAGCAGGCGCGAGCGCACTTCCTGGAGCAGGTCCACGTCTGCATCAAGCAAGGCTGGCAGGTCCAGACCAACTGGTGGATCCACATCCTCATGGGCATCAAATAACGCCTTTATCCACATCCTCATGGGCATCAAGTAACATCTTTATCCACATCCTCATGGGCATCAAATAACGCCTTTATCCACATCCTCATGGGCATCAAGTAACATCTTTATCCACATCCTCATGGGCATCAAATAACGCCTTTATCCACATCCTCATGGGCATCAAATAGGGCCGGGCGATTTTGAAGAAAAAAAAAAATATCATGATTATTATTTCCTCATATTGATCAATTTTTGATTTTTGTTTTTGTTTTAAAGATAAAAGAAAAATGTGTTTCTTCCTGGACTTGTCAGTAAACTGAAAAAAACACAAAACAAGCTCCACGCTTCTAGCCTCACAACACAACACCCCCATGTCAGCCCTTCACCTGCCAACGCAACACACAAACATCTGCAAAGGAGACGCACAAGGCAACGACTTTACAACTTAACATGTACATATAGAAATACTAGTAAACAGCGCATTTATAAACAATGATCTGTTACAATTCACTGTTAGAGTCCAGCTAATCCATGGCTGCAGCCTTAAAAACACCCACATGGTCTAAATACAGCGATCAATAGTTTTCCTCTTCGAAGGTAAACTTTTGTTCCTGTTTTGCCCATTAGACAAGTTAGTAGCTGATCCTCTTCTCTTGCTGTCGCGTGTGACTTCCTGTTTGTTTGGGCCGAGTGTTTCCCTGGGCTTGACCTGAAGGCAGCATTGCGCCGTCCATATTTTCTTTCCAGAATGTGACGGCCAATCCTCCTGTCGATTAAAACACATAACAATCGAGATCAACCTTTTTTAAAATTGCGATTAGATTAAAATTTGATTAATTGCCCAGCCCTAAAACATCAAGTAACGCCGCCTCCACGTCCTCACGGGCACCAAGTAACGTCCTCAAGTGTGGCTGGAAACCGTTACATTCTTTTCTATACCAGTACTTTAACAATACTTGGATGTTGATACCGATACATTATCACGATACCTGTACTAAAATATTTGTCATATAGAACCATGAATCAGAGCAATAATGTTCATTTATTCCTTTTAAATGGTGAACGGTCTCAACTTTTACAGCTCTTTTCTACCTTTGTTAGGCTCAAAGGAACCAGTCACCCATTCACTCTCATTCATACACCAGTGTACGCTGAGGTGAGGAGGGTGAAGTGTCTTGCCCAAGGACACAATGCACCTTCAGGAGCTGGGATTCGAACCCCTGACCTTCCGATCATGAGACGAGCCGCTCTACCGACTGCACCACCGTCGCACTGTTTTCCTTACATTGAATTTCTTTTACATTTCTATCATTTATTTGAGGTGAAACAAACAAGCATCACAACACTTTCCACATTTCCCCTTCAATTTCTCATAATCAACAGCATCAAAACTTGGATCTAAAGATGCAAGGTTTTTTGGTTCCTGAACATGTTTCAATCATGGAACCGTTTAGAGAAAAAACTGATATAATTCGTGGCAAAACCGAATGTTTCCTGGAGAATAACATGCATTTTGTTTTCAAATAGTTCATGGACATTTTTAAATCAGTAAAATGTTGTTGAATCAAACGGACGTCGTGTTGTGTGTGTTGAGTTGCTTGTGCAGCAGAGGGCGACATAGAGTCACCAAATGAGTTAAAAAGTGGTCCTAAAACTGACCCCTGGGGAACGCCCTTGTTAAGACATAAAAGTCAGAAACAACCGCCTGGGCTCCATCGGTGACATCATTTACAAACCAATTTCATGCATTTGAATCAAAGCCCGAGACGTTATAATAAAATAAATAAAAGATAAAAAAAGAGCAATTCCTCATCAAGAAACATCCAATAAATAAATGTAGCGATATCAGTGTGAAACTTCTGCTGTAGATCACAGACATACATGTTGTCATTTTATGTTAATATAAAAAAATAAGGCGTTTTATGATCAAGTATGTGCCATTTTTTCTGCAATGGAATCTAAATAATAACAGAGCCAGGTTAAATGTGTGGGATTATTTTGTGATTTATATGTTTCAAAGATTTGCAAAGTTTACCTTTTGAATAAACTAGTGTAAAAATTCAAATTTCTCCTTGTTTTTCGGGTTCAAAGCTCAGTAAATCAGGAATTAGATATTTGAAACACAGGGGACACAGACAGGCAGGAAAATGTGCAAACATGTAGTGAATAGAGGGCAGTGACGTGCGGTCAGGGGAGGCAGGTGAGGCCAGGCCTCACCAGTCATTATGGAAAAAAACAAAAATACAATAAACTTTATGAAACAAGTCCCTTCTCTTAAGATGAGGGATTTTCTATGATTTTAATCAATCTCGTGGTTAAAAATGCCCAAATGTTTTATCAGTTGTGGATATGGTGTAAAGAGGGCGGAGCCTCCAGCGTCCCGCACACACTGACCTCGGCTCATTCCCTCAGCGCTCTGTCCCATTCGGGGCTTTTTTCGCCCCCTAAAAGTAAAATACATTTGTAAATGGGTTTTGATGGGCGCGTTGGTTTTCTATCACCTGGATAAAGAATCAGACATAAGAACGACTTGTTTAATCTGTTCATTTGACTTTAAACAGCGTTTTGATTGACCTGAAGTGAGGCTCGCCTCCAATGCCCTGCCCTGACGATACGAGGGGGGCGCTGTGTCAGTGCTACACATTTCACAAAACATGTGGACTACACGTGAAAAACAGTCTGTTTTATTATTCTGCACGGTTTAGGAGAGGCAATTTAAACGTAAAGGAGTAAGTAAAAGGGAAAACTGATTAGACTGACATTTTATGGAGGAAATGCTGTAGACGAGTCTTTATACTGAACATGTCGACCACACGCACCGCCCGCGTGGCGCATCAGGTTTGTCAATAACTCATAATTTAGACGGGCGGGGCACGAGTCCCGGTCACGTTCATAATGTTGTCTTTTAATTTTTATTTGCAATATCGTGTGAATGTATTTTATGTTTAAATGTGTTGCTATTGAATGCTATTTAAAAGTAAGACAATTACCAGAGACAGCAAGTTGCATTTTTTCCCCTGCAGTTTTGTTTACTTTATATTGGAGTCAATAGCATGTGCCTCACCAGCAACAAACCTCACCGCACGTCACTGATAGAGGGATCTTATGTACAATGAATAAAAACAACTTTAAACAGGGCCAAAGAATAAACAGAGTGTGAAAATGTCATAAATGTTGTCTCCATCCCAGAGGATCTCCTTTACATAAATATTCACCACATTTTCAATTCACATATTTTTTACAATAGGGCCTAAAGCAGCTCTCCATTCATTTCAATGGCAGTGTTATCTCTTTAGCCTTTCATACCAACTTCATTTAAACTCCAAATCCATAACTTTATTAAATATCCAGTCCACAGGCCTCCTCTACATGCACATTTACCACATTTTATGTTCACTCATATATACTTGGATTTGATTTTATAAACTTCGCACACAAATCATCTTTAGAAAAGATCTGCTCTGAGATAAATAAACCAAAGTGTCGAGACCACAGGATGATTGTATCAGTTCAGAGAAACGGAAGCTTCTTATCGTTCATTCTGATCAGTGTGAGAAACTTTCGCTCACAAACACATTATATCTTCATGTTTAATCTCTGATCCTCCACCTTTAACCCAGAGCATTTTCTCAGCTCAGCTTTACCCAGTGACGTGCGCTGAGGTTTGTTGCTGGTGAGGCACATGTTGTATTGACTCTAATATAGAGTCAACAAAAATGCAGGAAAATGCGACAAGAAGGGCGACATAGAGTCACCAAATGAGTTAAAAAGTGGTCCTAAAACTGACCCCTGGGGAACACCCTTGTTAAGACATAAAAGTCAGAAACAACCGCCTGGGCTCCATCTGTGACATCATTTACAAACCAATTACATGCATTTGACTCAAAGCCAATGACTTAATAATAAAATAAATAAAAGATAAAAGAGCAATTCCTCATCAAGAAACATCCAATAAATAAACGTAGAGACATCAGTGTGAAACCTCTGCTGTAGATCACAGACATAAATGTGAGGAAACATGTGTTGCATTTTGTCATTTTATGTTAATATAAAAAAATATGGCGTTTTATGATCAAGTATGTGCCATTTTTTCTGCAATGGAATCTAAATAACAGAGCCAGGTTAAATGTGTGGGATTATTTTGTGATTTATTTGTTTCAAAGATTTGCAACGTTTACCTTTTGAATAAACTAGTGTAAACATTCATATTTCTCCTTGTTTTTCGGGGTCAAAGCTCAGTAAATCAGGAATTAGATATTTGAAACACAGGGACACAGACAGGCAGGAAAATGTGCAAACATGTGGTGAATAGAGGAATCTTATGTACAATGAATAAAAACAACTTTAAACAGGGCCAGAGAATAAACAGAGTGTGAAAATGTCATAAATGCTCTTAAAGGTCCTATACCTGATTTATTTTATTATTCACTTTATTCTGGAAGTTGATGAATTGCGCCCCTTCACTCGTATTAGTTTACACATGGCTGGACAAGGTTTGTGTTTGTAGTGTCTGTTTCAGAGCCTCCTGGTCCCTTCCTCAGGATGTGTTCCAGGCATGTCCTATTGGGAGGAGGCCCAGACCCAGGACAGGCTGGAGGGACATGTCTCTGTGGCCTGGTGTGGCCTCAGGATAAACCCCCAGAACATCTGGAGGAGGTTTGCATCTCTGCTCAGACGCTGCCTCCGCGACCCGGATAAAGGGGAAGAAAATGGATGGATGGAGAAGTCCAGATGAAATCAGAAGCCGTTTTTATTCCGCACAGTGTTGACTTGTCGGTGCAAATGAACATTGGACGTTTTACACAAATCAATCGACTAAAGTTCAGATTTTAGCGATGAACATGTTCCCTCGTTCTCCGTTTAACCCTCGTGTGCTCCATTCTGCAGTTACACTCGCGGTCCTTTGGGTCATTAATGAGGCCATTGTGTTTCTCTATTATTTCACTCATAAACAATAACACTTTGAAACAAATGTGGGTTCTGTCTTTAGTTTGACTTCATGAAAATGCACTGATACTAAATTTAAATGGCCCGATAACACTGAAAATCCTGATATTATTCAGAGTATTTGGTGAAGTCACTGGTAAAGGCTCAAACTTAGAGTGGGAGCTGTTTTTGAAAAATGTATTATTTTTGAATGAGAGCAAATAGTTTCACTCGTCCTTTGGCAAAATCTCATTCATTTCGATGGACATGAGTCAATCAATCAAACTTTATTTATAAAGCGCTGTTCATACCGAAAGGTATCACAAATGGTAAAAACCTATTTTTGTGATATTCTAAATGTGTGGAATTAAAGTCAGCTCAGAGTCAAAAATCACACCCAGGTTCTTCACCTGTGAGGAAGGATTAAAGACAGTGACTGTAGTTTGGGTAAAAGTTTCTCTCTCTGGGCCTCAGGACCGATGACTAAAACTTCAGTCAATGTCTTTGACCTTTTGTACCGACTTCATTTGTGCTTCAGATATGAAACCATTATTATGTCTCCATCCCAGAGGATCTCCTTTACATAAACATTCACCACATTTTCAATTCACATATTTTTACAATAGTTATAGGGCCTAAAGCAGCTCTCCATTCATTTCAATGGCAGTGTTATCTCTTTAGCCTTTCACACCAACTTCATTTAAACTCCAAATCCATAACTTTATTAAATATCCAGTCCACAGGCCTCCTCTACATGCACATTTACCACATTTTATATTCACTCATTTATACTTGGATTTGGTTTTATAAACTTCGCACGCAAATCATCTTTAGAAAAGACCTGCTCTGAGATAAATGCACCAAAGCGTCGAGACCACAGGATGATTGTATCAGTTCAGAGAAACGGAAGCTTCTTATCGTTCATTCTGTGAGCTCAGAAACTTCCCTCACAAACACATTATATCTTCATGTTTAACCTCTGACCTCCCGCCTTTAACCCAGAGCATTTTCTCAGCTCAGCTTTACCCAAATCTAAAAGCTTATAGACTTACAGCCACAGCAGTGGTTCCCAAACCAAAGGACAAGTCAAAATCTCAAGGCCTATATCTGTAAATGTGCATCATTAAAATGTGACAAAGACAAATACAGTGTTTCACTAATGAACTATTTATAAACTAAATATTAAAAATATCATTTGAAACGTCATCAAAGCAGCAGCACATTTAAACCAGACCGGTCACAAATTAATAACGAGGCAAAGAAACTCAGCAGAAATGAAGCACAAAGAACTGTCAATGCAAGGAAGCTGCACTGGGCAAAAACATGCAATATCAGGGCTAAGGCAGGACTAAATCACATCTAAACCAGGCCAAAGGCCTAATACAGAATAAGACAGTTACATGTGAGACCAGAACATCTCAAACAACATGACTAACTCCTGCTCAGCCACTGCTCCTTTCAGTGAGTGGACAGAGGGCTGACCAAACACCAGAGCCACTGTTCTGTCCAGACCTCGTGCTTTATGGAAAGCTCAGTGAATGAAGCGCTCCTATGGAAACGCTCATCCACATGTTCAGCCTCTGTCTTTTACCCGTTAACTTCACAAAGAGCATCTCTGAAGTCAGGGGAGAGAGGAAGCAAAAATGCACCTGTCAGATGAATGATTCCCATGTTATTTGGTAAAGTTAGAGCCCAGATTGACCGGTTGAACACGAGTGCTGCTGGTGCAGTTTTCAGCTTCATCGTCCCCTTTACAAACATCCACAACTGGTGTCTTTACCTTGAAGTCGCTGGTTAAGCCCTTTGGGTCGATGAAGAAGGAAAACACGTTGTCCATCTGCTGTGGACCGTGAAGAGTCCTGCTTCTGCACGGGATAATCCCAGCCAAACTCCAAAACACGATGCACACTGTCCTTGAGCTTCAGTCAGTCCGTCCAATGATAAGCCTCCTGTTTTCTTAGTTTAGCTGCTTTACAGCGTTTTACAGAGCCATGTTTCATTTGAGCGGCGCTATAGGAGATGATGGTAGTGAAGCCGCAGGGACATAATGCCAAAAACACAAGTTTTTATGGAAAATGAGGCGCGGGCCACACTTAATTGTTTGGCGGGCCGGAACTGGCCCCCGGGCCGACTATTGAGTAGGCCTGGAATACAAAGTAGTGATGTAGTAAATTAATTAATGTTTATTTTTCTGTAATTGTAAATTGCAATAATAGTGTAGGATTGTCACGAAATCCCACGGCACAGCCTTTGGGAACCACTGGCGTATAGGTCAGAGTAACGCCTCATTTGAAAGCTAAGACCGACAAAACTCATCCAACACACTGCTTTTTTGTTGCCTTTTTATCCTCGGCTAATTTCTTTCCTCGTTCAGAGGTCATTCTGTGTGGTTTCACCCACAGCCTCAGGTGAGGCTTTTTTTTGTAATGAACACATGTGAGGTTAATGGCTCTCTCTCTCTCTCTCTCTCTCTCTCTCTCTCTCTATCTATTTTTATATATATATATATATATAAATATATATATATATATATATATATATATATTTAATCAATCATATTTAATCAACAAGACTGGCTATGGATACCGACTCAGGAACGGGGCCACCATCAGTCACCTCCTCTACATGGATGACATCAAGCTGTACGCTAAGAATGAGCGAGACATGGACTCACTGATCCATACCACCCGGATATACAGTGCAGACATTGGGATGTCATTCGGACTAGAGAAGTGTGGCCGGATGGTGACTTAGGCCCTGTCCCAATTCCGACACTTGCCCTCGCTTTGAGCCCTTCCCCTTCATTTTGCGCGTTCCCGCGAGGGGGAAGGGTGTCCCAATACTTAGGGAGCATAGAGGAAGTGCCTATCTCCCCTTGAAAAGGCCCTCCGCAGCGAGTCAGCACAGGAGCAGACTTGCGGTCGGATAGCAGCAAGGGAGTATCCCATAATGCCTTGCAAGCTCAGCCAGCGGCAAAAAAGATGGCGGCAACCAGTGGAAGCGAAATTTACAAATGTAAGTATAAATTAGCAAATACGCCTGTAAATGTTTTAAATCAGTTGGAATGTGTTAAATCGATGTATATGCAATGGACTGTTAAGTTTATACTTGGAAAGTCGCTATTTGACGACGTTCGTAAAAATGCCGAGTGCTTCGCAAGAGTCTGCCCGTCAATATACACTGACCGCCGGGAGTGTGTCCCGGTGTATACATGCGGATGTTAAGTGCTTATCCAGGCTTCAAATATTCGTGATAACAAGGCATAATGAGCACTGAAAAACCTCAGTTACACGTTACGATTCATAAGCGAAAACTTACAAAGTATGAAAGAACGCCGTAGATTGTGTTTGCCACATGCCATATCGCACGACACATATCAGGTCTATATATTTAGCATTGGAGGGGAAAAAAGATGGAATCTGATGGAATTTTATGTCTTTTCAGGGCCTACAGAGAAGACCTTTGGCCTCATCCGCATTAGGGTAGCAAATGATGGCAAATTTTTAAAGACAAAATTCACCACCAAAAGCTTGTGGGTGTGAGTGACCAGATTGTACAAATCATATCTGATAATGCTATTGACCCAAGGTACATGCCCATATTGATATTCACTGTATGCTTACAGGCAAGCAGTGAAAGAGCTGGGCCTGGAGGGTGTAATCACCCACAAGCAGGCCAGCAAGAAGTGGGAAAATTTAAAGAAGCGTTATAAGGTTATTATTTGTGTGTGTGTGTGTGTGTGTATATATATATATAATCTGTTTTATATCTTTTATCCCGTAATCTACAACTATTCATTTCGCTCCCTCTGTCACACACTCACACGTCTCTTTCCTTGTAGGCACTGAGAGATGGAAATACGGGCACTGGCACAGACGGCGGAGAAACAACTGCGTCAAATTGGGCATTTTATGAAGAGATGCATGCTTTTTTGGGGGGAAGGCCAGCAGTTGCTCCCCCAGTTGTTGTGTCTTCCTTCAGACCAGCTCAGGAGGAACCCACAGCCCTGTTAATGGTAAGGTGACTGGAGTAGGAATTGCCATTTTCTGAATTAGCTGGGTTGCCATGGTTTCCAGTTTAATTTTTCAGTTTGAACATTAAAGTGCTGCAAAAAATGTGATGGGTAGAAAAAGAAAGGAATATACCTCACAAAAACTTACATCACCATCAAAGCTCTAATTTGTGCTGTATATTACTTTTCTTTACTGCCATTCACCTTATTAGCAGTGCTTTAATGCAAAACCAGGCAGCTTTAGCAGGAAATTGTTCTACCGTCCATGTTATTAAAATGCACTTGGAAACCATGGCTACCAAGCTAATTCAGAAATTGGCAATTATAACATTTTACAATAACTTTGAAATATGACCTCAATTATTTTTGTCCCGAACAGGCCATTGTCACACCACAGCCTGAAACCCCCAGGGAAGACCTTCCTCAGTCTGCCCCAGCCTCTTCAACCAATCCTCCCACTACACCACCTGTCACTCCAACCACAGCCTCTTCAAACAATCCTCCCACTCCAACCACAACCTCTTCAACCAATCCAACTACACCATCCACCACAGCCTCTTCCATCATTCCAGCTACTCCATCCACCACCCTGTGTACCACGCCAAACCCATCGCCAAGGAAGAGGAAGAAGAATGCTAACCAGCAAATTCTGGACTTCCTCAAAACCGAATCTGTTAATGAACAGAGAAGGCATACGGAATCCGAAGAAAAAACTGAAAGGTTTATAAACCTTTTTGAAAGATTTGTGGACAAAATGCCTGACAAATAGACAGTTTTTCTTTTAATATCCAGGCTGTTTATGTTCATCCCTATGTTATTTTGACCATCACTTATTTCAATTGTTGACTTGTTTTTATTCTGTTTATGTTCAGAGTTCTTTTTTATTATACAACTTTTATAAAAGTATGTGACTATCAATAATTTTCACCAATCATCCAAATACAGTGTGTAGATCATAAAAGAAACTATCACCAACATGTTCTAGAAATAAGTTTAATAGAGTTTCAAATAATTATTTCCAACTGACCAGGAAGTAATGGATCCTGGGAAATGACAAAATATATAAAATGAACCATAAGTACAAACTTAAAAATAGCACAAGAACATGTGCATGTTAACTATTTACAATTTTAAACAGAATAGTCTATTGAGGGCCTTCTGCATTGACCAACGCAGCAAGCCTGTCCCTTGTTGCATTTCCTGGTCTCTCGTGTGCATGAGGAGCTTCTTGGAGGGGAGGTCCCAGGTCCAGGATGTCCTGTGCCACATCATTGTCTGGTTCCAGGACATCGCCATTGTCCAGGCAGACATTGTGCAAGAAGGCACATGATGCAATCACCTGAGGTGCAAATGTAGGTTTAACCTCCAAGGCCCTGAACAGAGTTGACCTCCAGCGAGTCTTCATCATGCCGAATGCTCTCTCCACAATAGAACGGGCCTTTGAGTGGTGGTAGTTAAATTTTCTTTGCACCCGGCAATTCACAGGTTCTCTGTAAGGAGTCATAAGAGAGATGGGCTCATCCAAACAAGGATATCCACCATCTCCTAGGATGAAGTATCCATTAGGTGGATACCTTCTAGCAATGTAGAATGAACTGTTTTTAAAATGCGTGTGTCGTGTACGGAACCTGGATAGCCCACGAAAATATCCATGAACTTTCCAGTATGGTCACAGAGGGCTTGCATGCTAATGGAATAAAACCCTTTGTAATTTAAGTAGTCCAGACGATGAAGCGATGGAGGCTTGATTCGAACATGACAACCGTCTATGGCACCAACAGCTTTGTTTAGGACTGGTGTCCCCGCCAGCTGGGCAAATCCATTACCCACAGTGTCGATGTCTGCAGGCTTTGGAAAACTGATGGCTCTATTTAGATTGTCCCAAAATAACTGTGCCACTCTGTGAACAATCCTGTGAATGGTTGATTTGGGAATACTGAAAACTCTGGACACCACACGGTAGGAAAGACCATGGGCAAGCCAGTAGACGTAGACGAGGACTTCATATTCATTTCCCCAACCATGGTTCTGCTCTCTCTTCATTAGACGCTGTAGGGAATGCATGGCCTGCCTCGATAATCTGAAATCCTGTCTGGTCTCCAACTCGACATCTAACCACAGGCGTAGGACAGGCACATCCGTGTTAAATCTGCAGTATGTCACTGGGCGGTCACTCTGGAAAAAAATAAAGAAATATTAATATGTGCAATAACCTCAGTGTTTACAACCCCTGCAATGTGACTATATCAATCAACCACCTTTAGCTACACAAAGTTTATTTTATTCAGTGTACATAAGACATGATTTTAATAAACTCAATTATTATAATAATTATTATTATTATTAACACCACCTGTGTGATCTCCTTCATGATCAGGTAGCTTCAGCCATTTAAATGGTTCTCAATATACTGACTCTGATTCAAGCTTTCAGTAAACAATGGTCTGAAGTGTTGCTTGTTTACATTCTGCTTATGTGACATAAATGATTGATTGACATAGCGAAAACAGTAATGCATCATGTTTAATCAAATGCAAAACATGCAAACTTCTTAGACACAATGCTAAGCTAGTTGCTAGCTGACTTGAGCAAAGTTCCAACATTTAAAAAAAACGACATACCTGAAACATCCCAGCTATTGCAAGCATACGGCGAACGCGTCTTCTGTTTCGTATGTTTCTTCTCCGTTGATTCCTCAAACGTACATAAATCAACATAGCACACACAACAGGCAGGAGCTCCGCTGCGGTCGGCATTTTCACACGTGAATGAAAATAGTACTTATTGTATGTGGTTTTATTGCAGTTTACAGGCAATGTGTATTACTGCCGTCTACTGGACTGGGGTGAAATCAGGCACGTTGATGTTGCGCGTGACGTAAGAACACGTTCGCTGCGCCAATTTGCATACTAGTGGTGTCCCATTTCTTAGGGGGAAATCTTCACTTTGCACTTCCCTCACTGAGGGCACTTTACTGTGGAGGGAACTCAGCGAGTGTTCTCAGAGGCAAGTGTTGGAATTGGGACAGGGCCTAAGAGAGGGAAGGTAGTCCACACAGAGGGGGTCTCACTCCCAGAAGGAACAATAGCAGACATTGAGGACAGTTACAAGTACCTCGGAATCCCACAAGCAAATGGCAACCTCGAAGAGGTGACAAGGAAAGCGGCTACGGCCAAATACCTCCAACGAGTAAGGCAGGTCCTAAGAAGCCAGCTCAATGGCAAGAACAAGTCCCGGGCAATAAACAGCTACGCCCTGCCAGTAATCAGATACCCTGCAGGAATAATAAGCTGGCCAAAGGATGAGATACAGACCACAGATGTTAAGACACGGAAGCTCCTAACCATGCATGGAGGGTTCCACCCCAAATCCAGCACCCTGAGACTGTACACTAGCCGTAAGGAAGGAGGCCGAGGACTAGTGAGCGTGAGAGCCACTATCCAGGATGAAACATCCAAGATCCACAAGTACATCAAGGACAAGGCTCCAACAGATGACCTGCTCAGTGAATGTCTCAGACAATGGGGAACAGAAGATGAGGTGCTGGAGGTCCCGTCATGGGAGGACAAGCCCCTACACGGGATGTACCACCGAAACATAACTGAAGAAATCCTACCAATGCTGGACAGAGCTGGCCTGAAGGACAGCACAGAGGCTCATCATGGCTGCACAGGAGCAGGCCTTGAGCACCAGAGCAATAGAGGCCCAGATCTATCACACCAGACAAGACCCCAGGTGTAGACTGTGCAAAGAGGCCAATGAGACAATCCAGCACATAACTGCAGGGTGTAAGATGCTGGCAGGGAAAGCTTACATGGAGCGCCATAACCAAGTGGCTGGCATAGTGTACAGGAACATCTGTGCAGAGTATGGGCTGGAAACCCCAAGGTCAAAGTGGGAAACACCTCCAAAGATGGTAGAGAATGACCGAGCCAAGATCCTGTGGGACTTCCAGATACAGACGGACAGAATGGTAATGAACCAACCGGACATTGTAGTGGTGGACAAAGAGCAGAGGAAAGCCGTGGTGGTTGACATAGCAATACCAAGCGACTTCAACATCAGGAAAAAGGAACAGGAGAAACTAGAGAAATACCAGGGGCTCAGAGAAGAGCTAGAGAAGGCCTGGAGAGTGAAGGCATCAGTGGTGCCCGTGGTCGTTGGGGCACTCGGGGCAGTGACCCCCAAACTGGAGGAGTGGCTCCAACAGATCCCAGGAAATACATCAGACATCTCGGTCCAGAAAAGTGCAGTTCTAGGAACAGCAAAGATACTGCGCAGAACCCTCAAGCTCCCAGGCCTCTGGTAGAGGACCTGAGCTTGGAGGAGAAAGAGAGACCGCCCGCGGAGGGTGAGGAAGAGTTTTTTTAAAATATATATATATAAACCACCTTTTCTGCTCGTGGGTGACTTTTGCGTTGTGTGCACTTTTAAAGAGCTGTAGCTCAGCAATGACCCTCTAGTCAACTCAGAATCATTTCATTGCCATTGTTTGAAAACAGGTTCATAAACTAAGAATGTTTCTCATATGTTATGTTTTCAACATAAAAACATATAACAAAGAATTAAGATAAATATTTAAAACTATAAGGCTATAAGGGCATGCATAAAGAAGATTAAATATGAAACAACAACAGCGTGTTTGTTCACAGATGTGTATTAAGTGATAGCAGCTGATCTAAGTGTGGACAGACCAGAACTACTGAGGCCATATCAGTCAGTCTGGAGCAGAACATGTTTATCTATCTCACATGATGTCTGTGTAAGCTCTCAGTCGTACAGGCGTTGTCCATCTTCAATGAAGGTACTTGAGTCATCTTCTGTACTCGGTAGTTGAAGTCTCCAAACGTTTCACCTCTCATCCAAAAGGCTTCGAAGCCAGACAGATATGAACATAACATTTCAGTTTTACATGTATGTAGATACATTTGTGCCTCAAAAACGCTGCAGATTCGTCTCCAGTTTGAATTCTCTCCAGCTTCATTATTCTATCTGAAAGGATTATTCAATACAAACATATTTGTTGAGATGACACATGTTTGAACAGTTATGTTTTTAAACTCCTCCTCCTGCAGCCTGGTGGATCATCATAGGTTCGTCCACAGCACAAAGAACACGGGGAAATGGCCCAACACTGGTCTGGGGCCTTTTTCTCTTTCTCGTTTCATCAACTTTACAAATACATCCTTTTCTTCATCATTTCTTTGCATTATGCTAATGGACCAGTGAGGTAAACAGTATCTACATACATGCAGAACTGAAGTGTTATGTTCATATTGGTCTGTGGACATAAAGATGCATTTCTGACGTTATAAACCTTGTCTTTTTGATTTTAACAATGTAGAGATGGTTAGAAATAAAAATACTTAAAAAAATGTATTTTAACCATGAACTCATGTGGAGCAGATACAATGAGACAGATTTGTTTCTATCTGAGAAAAACATGGAAGAGCCTCAGTCGTGACTTTGTGGTCAAATCCTGCAGAGACTAGAGGCTGTTTGGAGATGATCTGAGTAGGACCGTCTTTCTGAAGCTGTAACTCAAAGACTCTTTATTTATTTATTTATACTATTTATTTATTTATTTGAAAAGGAGGGACAATAATGAACATTTTCACAAATGTAAATATTTGGAGGTTAAACATGAAGATATAATGTGTTTCTGAGCTCACACTGATCAGAATGAACGATAAGAAGCTTCTGTTTCTCTGAACTGACGTCACTTTTTCCTCGACGCTTTGGTGCATTTATCTCAGAGCAGATCTTTTCTACTTTAAGTGCGTGTGACGTTTATAAAACCACATCCAAGTATTTGGAAACTTTAATTCACTTCTTACAATGGATGAAAACGCATGATCGGAAGGTCAGAGGTTTGAATCCCGTCTCCTGAAGGTGCTGTTGTTGTGTCCTTGGGCAAGACACTTCCCCCTCCTCCCCTCCAGTGTCTGCGTACACTGGTGTGTGAATGACACAGTGACTGGTTCCTTTCAGCCTAATGAAGGAGGAAAAGGACTTCATAAGTTGAGACCATTTACCTTTATCCCATTTCAAAAAATATGTTTGTATTCATTCATTCATTTTCATGTATTTATTCATTCCGGGCAGACGATGGCAACAAAGGAAAAACAACAAAAAACACACAGGATACCAATAAAACGAGCCATTTCCACCAGAAAGGGAGTGGGAAGAAGATCACTTATTAAATCCCACCCCCAGTTCCCCACTCAGAGCTTAATACATTCAACTTCACTGTTACATTGCTCAAGGATTACTTTAGTTTTTTTTTTTAGTTTATTTATTTGTTTGAGCAGTTAACCTGCTCAAAGGGAGTGGGCTGAAGCCAAAGGCTTATAAGCGCCCACCCCAAAATAAAAATAATAACATTACATTTAACATTTACAAGGTAGCAAATCATAAACAAAGGAACATAGGGCAAAGTAACAATAAATGATGAAGAAGAATAAAACAAAACAACAGCAAAATAAAGAACAAAAGAATGTGCTACTTTTATGTTATAAAGGCTCATTAATACATATTATATTCTGAGATCTTGCTACTTCCCAGTTGTCATTACCATCCTCAATATAATTTAATGTGGGTTTAATTATCATTATTATTATATTTGTTTAATTGAGTTATATGTGAAGTATGATGTAAGCCCTGCATAGTGTGGTGCATTAAAAAGCCAGGGTGTAGAACGGGCCAGTTGAAGAGGGCAGTAACTCCCCCTCAACAAACCCCCACCCAGCTGCCCTAACAGCTGATTTTGTAGATGACTTTACAAATAATATATCATGGTGGCATTACCACAGGTAACAAAAATTGCAAACAACTGTATACAAACAATATAAGGAAAATTAACAATACCAACAACGGTAATGGACAATATACCAATAATGGTAAAAGACAAATTAAACCAACATTGAGCTCTTGTTAACACTATGAGACAACAGCAATTTAAATGAAAGACCCTCATCTCTATATTTTGACCAGACCTGATGTTTATATAACAGTTTGAATCGATGGACAGTTTGGCATTGCTTGTGTTGTAAGTCCAGTTTGTTCCAGAGTTTCACTCCACATACAGACACACAGAAACGTTTACGAGTGTTTTGAGTTCTCGGCAATGAAAAATATCCAAAACCTCTCAAGTCATAATCTCGCACTGGAGTTATAAAAAACGTTGTAGGTTAGGCAGTAATAATTTGTTGAATGCTTTGTATAAGACTATTGCTGTACTATATTTTACAAGGTCATCAAATTTTAACAACTTTGCATAAACAGATTATGAGTATGGTCTAGAAAACCAACCTTGTGAATGATCCGCACTGCTCTTTTCTGTAATATGATCAGAGGATTAATTGTGTTCTTGTAAGTATTTCCCCCTCACTTCAACACAATACGTAAGGTATGGGAGTACCAAAGTGCAGTATAGAGTACGCAGTGCATTTCCATCAAGGTATAATTTTGCTTTATTTATAATTGAGAGGCTTTTTGAGATTTGTGTTTTAATGTGTCTGACATGGGGTTTCCATGACAATTTACTATCAATTATTACGCCCAAAAATGTAGTCTCATTTACGATTTCAACCTGGGAACCATCAATACTTTTCTGTTCAGACATTGTATTGCGATTACCAAACATCATTATCTTAGTTTTGTTTATATTCAAGGATAATTTATTTGTGTCCATCCACTTTTTTATTGTATTTAGTTCCCTGTTTACCGTATTTACGAGGTCATTATAATCATCACTACAGTAGAATATATTAGTGTCGTCTGCAAATAGTAGAGTTTCAGATCTTTGGACGTGTTAAAAATATCATTTATATACACATTAAACAGTTTTGGCCCCAACACTGACCCCTGGGGGACACCACAAGCTACACCAAGAGTATCTGATAAACACTGACCCATTTTTACAAACTGTACTGTTAAATAACTTTTTAACCAATCCCCAGCCAGCCCCTAATTCCATATCTTTCCATCTTATTTAGTAGGATTGAGTGATTAATCGTATCAAAGGCTTTTTTTAGATCAATAAAAACACCAACTGCATACTGTTTTTTGCTCCAGTGCATTAGTAATTGCTTCAATAGCTTCAGTTATTGCCATTGAGGTAGTTCTTTTAGACCTAAAACCACTGACCTTCATTAATTATATGGTGTTTTTTCAAGAAACTTTTCAAGTGGAGAATTGAAAAGCTTCTCTAAAATGTTTGAGAACTGAGGCAAAAGAGAGAGATTGGTCTGTAGTTTGTAAAAGCGTGTTTGTTTTCATTTTTGAAGAGCGGAATTACTTTAGCGATTTTCATTTTACTTGGAAAACAGCCAGTAAGGAATGACAAGTTACAAATATAAGTTAAAGGTTTTACAATATTCAGTATAACTTTTTTAACTAATGTCATGTTGATATCATGACAGTCAGTGGAGAACTTACTTTTACACATCCGCACAATGTTTGTCACTTCCTGCTCATTTGTAGGTGGAAAAATGACAAAGGATTCTGTTCAATAGCTGATTTTACAACTCCATGATCTGGAATATCAGCAGCAACTCAGGGCCAACATTAACAAAAAAGTTGTTGAACTTATTTACTACATTATTCATATTATAATCTTCACCATTTTCATCAATGAAGTAATCGGGATATTTCAACTTTGAAGAGCCTTGTTTGATTAGGCTATTCAAAGCATCTCAAGTTCCTTTTATATTGTTTTTATTTTCATATAGTTTTTTTGATAATATAACCGTGTACTTGTTCTTATGATATCAGTTAATTTATTTTTGTACTTTTTATATCTTTGCTCCACTTCTTTTGTTTTTACTTTGATAAACAATTTATAGAGATTGTTTTTCTTTTTACAGGCATTGATTATTCCTTTCTGTAATAGTGTGGGGTGGTAGACGTGCGCTATTATTATTATTATTATTATTATTATTATCCGCCTTTTAAAGGGGCAGTAGTCACCCGTGCCGTCTCCTCACCTGTCTTCACCCCTGACGTCATGCGGCGAGGAGCCGAGTCATGGACGCTAGACGGAGGACCGCTCCAGCTGAGCTCAGGCGATCAGGCGCACTGTGGCCGTTTGATGGGCCAAAACCCGGCGGTTACCGAGAGCGTTGCGGGCCGTTTGTTGGGGTTAAGCCGGCGATAACACAGACTATTTGCGGAATCGGTGAGTAGGCTGGAGTGAGTTGTTGCTAACCCATTCTGTAAGCAGCTAATGGGCTGTCGTCTTTAGCATATGGCTCGGCGGTTTGGGCGTTTTGAGGCGGGCGGCCACTCGGGACGCGTGCCAAACCTGTCCATAATCTTGGTATGTGATTGTTTATATGTTTGTTTGTAAATTGTAATGTGCCGGCTGTAATGTTACTGTGTAACCCATAGGCTCCTGCGGGCAGCGAGTCTCCCCTTTTTGTTTACCTTATACTTCAAGTGAAGCTTTGGAGTGGCTGTATCTCCATCGCCATTGTGAACTGAACAACATAACCTGTCTATCCGAAATATGAAAGAATATGTATAACCAAAATGTGTAACTGAACTCAAACACCTGCATATAAATGAATATGTAAAAGATGTTTTCCTATCCATGTCTCTGTCATATCAATGGTAAAAAAAAGAACTTTAAGCGGGCCGGGGGCTTCGGTAGGAGATAATGATTTCTCATGGTTTATATCTGTGCCCATTTTACTATAAACAAATTAACGGAGGGCTATCCGCGCTGAGGTGGCTAGGGCATCTGTTCCGGATGCCTCCTGGTCGCCTCCCTCGGGAGGTGTTCCAGGCATGTCCTATTGGGAGGAGGCCTCGTGGAAGGCCCAGGACACGCTGGTGGGACTATGTCTCCGAGCTGGCCTGGTGTCGCCTCGGGGTCCCCCAGAACAGCTGGAGGAGGTGTGCGTGGATCGGGAAGTCTGGGCATCTCTGCTGAGACTGCTGCCTCCGCGACCCGGCCCCGGATAAAGCGGAAGAAAATGGATGGATGGATGGCTATCCGCACCCCCGTGTGGTCACATTTCATAATCCAAGGGCTTTTTTTATATTTTTCCTTTATAAAATATTCTTTCACAGGGCAGTGTTTATTATGCAGGGAAGTGAAGATATCTAAAAAGTTACAATAAGCACTGTCCACATTTGGTTCTCTGTAAACTGAAGTCCAATCCTGGACAAACTACTATTTAGGGCACGGATCGTTTCCTCAGTTGTTATTCATTTAGAGATTTTTACCATAACGTCTTTAGTTTTTTTGAGATTACAGTCATACAAAGTAAAAACAGGTAAGTGGTCAGTGATGTCACATATAAATAAGCCACTTGTGATTTGATTCCCCATGATGTTAGTAAAAATGTTGTCAATGGCACTGTGTGATGTTATTCTGCTCAGTTTAGTTATAGTTGGATACAGAGACAAGCTGTACATTGTGTCAATGAAGTCATCAACGGTTTTTAGCTTAGTTGGATTTAACAAATCAATGTTAAAATCACCACAGATAAATAAGTGTTTTTGGTTCACAGTGGAAAACAGTTTATCCATCCACTCATTGAAAGTTTCTATACTTGAACCAGGTGCCCGGTACACACAACTCATGAGGATATTA
Organism: Neogobius melanostomus; assembly: GCA_007210695.1. Classification (NCBI taxonomy): domain Eukaryota; kingdom Metazoa; phylum Chordata; class Actinopteri; order Gobiiformes; family Gobiidae; genus Neogobius; species Neogobius melanostomus. The sequence continues at coordinate 232,455 of VHKM01000897.1, forward strand.
GTCTTTTTATCATTTAGAATTTCTATTGTTAAGCATTCAAACAATCCATCCACAGCTATGGTCATATTTGTTAAGACATTAAATTTAACAGATTTATGAATGTACAAAGCAACTCCCCATCCTGTTTTATTTATTCTGTTTGTATATCTTAATTCATAACCATCAAGACAAAAATGTAATATAAATACCTTGATAAATACCTTTATCATCGTTGAACCAGGTTTCAGTGATTGCAATAATGCTAAATGAATGAGTGAAATGTTTCAAGTAATCTTTGATGGCCTCGAAGTTAGTGTACATGCTTCGACTATTGAAATGTATTATTGACAGGTTATCTTCTGATTTTACACTGTTTTCATATTGTTCTTGGGTAAAATAATTACAGTTTCTAACAATCAAAGAGAGAAAATTATTATCAGGGTCTATCTCAGTATCTGTCTCTGTCGTGGTGTTCTCATGATACTCACTCGTTTCCAGCTCCATTTGTTGTTGTTGTAGGATCTTCTGTAACATGTCCATATCAATGCTTGGTATAGTCCGGGTTCTTGGTGTGTTCAGCATTGTGATGTCAATACTTCTCCAGATCTTCCATCTTCTTCACCACCAAGACTTTTGCTTCCTCCGGTGGACCATTTAGTTTGATGAAGATCTTACAGTTTGTTACCCAGGTTTGCTGAATCTTGCCTTGTTTTTTAAGTTGTCGTGCGATCCTTCAGCATATTTCCTTGTCAAGTGTTCGTTTATGAAAACATTTGTGTCTTTCAGTTTGTGTCCTTGTTTCAGAAGTGCTGTTTTCTTTTTTCGATTTGTGAAGCTCATGATGACCTCTGGTGGTCTCTCGTTCTTTGTGGGCAGTGGGTGACACGCCTCGATGTGCTCCAGGTCCATCTCTATCCCCGCGCTCTGGAGGTAGGAAGTCACCTGTTGCTCCACCTGCGCCTCCTGGTCGCTCCGCTCCCCGATGTCCGTGGCCACCGCACACGCGTGTAGGAGCGCGGCCTGATCTTGATGCCGGTGATGACCACATCATTCATACGGGAGTATTGCTCCAGCTCATCCACTCGTCGCTCCAGATCCACAATGCGCTCGGTTTTCAGAGCGTTCTGGAGGCGTAGCTGTTTCACCTCCTCCAGTAGCCCCAGAAGCTGCTCCTGCTGTAGTCTGACCACAGTCACATCTCCACATAAGGAGTGGAGAGAGAGCTTTATCTCCTCCAACTCCTCCCATGTCGGCCCTTTCTTCGGCGGGGGCATCCTGGTGTTCTGGTTTTCTTTTCTTTTTTTAGCTGCAAATCGAAAAATCACGACGGTACTGCGGGCGCCGCCATGACAGTCCTCACACGTGACAGGAAGTGTCAACATTTTATATCATCTAACACGTGACTTAACAGAATTATGTAACTTGATTCAAAACAGAAACATGTTATTGTGGTCAAATACTTTTTTAAAACATGCGTGACCATACGGTTGAGTTGGCACTTCATGGTAAACCTTGGCATGGATTGACAGCTCAATGGTCACAGTTTGGTGAAGTTATGCTATTTTTATTAAAATTCACTATTGTCCATGGAATAAAAACACTGCTGTAGTTGCATTGGTATCAATATGTTACAGTAATAGTGTTATTGTACTTAAATGGTTTAATATGCACATTTGGGCATCAAGTGCATCGGCACAGCCCGATCAAACCACATTGGTGGAGCTCACCTGATAGAAGAAGCTTATGAGCTAAAGACATTTAAGAACTACAAATTTCATCTCCTGAAACACTGAAGAGACACCAAGAGCCTCCAGGAGCTACAGGAAACAGCTAGAAGAACGAGTTCGCAAATGAAAAACGTGCTGCCGGGAGAGGCTTGTCAACGGTGCCAAGGCGATTGTACAGAAGTGACACAGAGAATGAAGATTTCAATGGATTTAGTGATTTCGATCGAGAGTTTGGTATGTTTTTTATGCTATAGTTATATGAACTGTTTATTTGACATTAACATACCAGACACCTATTTAGTTACCTATTAATAATAATAATAATACAAAATAAAATAAAAAAACGTTTGGATGTGGTGAATGTGCATGTAGAGGAGGCCCTGTGGATATTTAACCTCTTAACACCCGCCTGAACCAAACATGTTTTCTACAGTTTGGCTTTACCCAAATCGAAAAGCGTCAAAATAGCAACAAACACGAGCCGAGAACGAGGACGGAAACGCAACAAATAAAGATGTGTTGGGATGAGTTGTGTAGGGCTTAGCTTTCAAATGTGGCTCAGGATCCAGTCACCCATTCACTCTGTCATTCACACACCAGTGTACACAGACACTGGAGGGGAGGAGGGGAAGTGTCTTGCCCAAGGACACAACGACAGCACCTTCAGGAGACGGGATTCGAACAAAGAAGTCCTGATCCGTTTTTAGGTCTGGCCTCGAGGCTGTAAACTCCAGTGCAGAAGCTTCTAGATTTGGGTAAAGCTGAACTCGGTTAAAGGCGGGGCATCAGAGGTTAACCTGAACACTGGACTGTTTCCATCCTCTCATTCATACGGCCCCATTGTACATGTTTTTAAACCTACAGACACGGGGAGAACATGTCGACTCTACAGAAAGTCTTCATTTAAAACATATTTAGTTTTAGTCTTTAGATGAAAATGTCATTGAGTTTTCTCTTTAATCTCTTTCTCTTACATGAATAATATTTATCCTCCTTAATCCTCGGCTTCATGTTTGTCCCACATGAACAAAACTCAGAGCTTTGGCAACAGAGGCTGTTTCAAAGTGTTTTATAGATTTGAGTCACAGTTTTTGTTTAAACAACTTTTCATTTAGTTTGAATCTCATTTTAGTCAGAAAAATATGACTTTGACGTGAGTGACGCTGATTATGAGGCGGTTCTTTTCTTCAGATGAAAACCACAGGAGATGAATCAGATAAAGAGTTTAAAAGAGGAAACGCATTAGCAGACGTGTCAGAATACGGTAGTGTCCCGGACAGAACGGGACACTTAACAGCTAAGCAGAGCAGCCCGTCTTCAGTCGCTCTTCAGACGCTGATGAACATGTCTCTCCTGCTTCTGGTCCTGGTTCTAAAGCTGGTTCTGTCTCACGGTAAGATGAACCTTCTGTAATAGCAGATCAAACTCCTGTGTCTTTAAGAGAAGCACATTCTGCTGTAACTCATTGTGATGTGATCAAAGGTCAGGTTCATCTTTATAAAAGATAAAGATAAAGTTCTCTTTTGATGGTCCAGGTCCAAAAATGCCACGACTCATTCTATCATCTTTACAGCAGGTTATTGACGTAAATATGTGGTGGATTTTCATTTTCCTGATCCAGAGAGTGCTTTTGTGGATCTCAGTGTCTGTTTTCACGGTTTGTGCGTCTGTGTGTGAGTTTGTGTTTTCTCTGCTCTCCTGCAGCGTTTGTGCAGAGAGAGAGACACGCCCGTCTGCATCATTTCAAGCTTCATTTTGTATGTGTGAGAAACAGACTGAACTGATCACAAAGTGGATCAGGAAACAGAACACAGTGTCATTTCAGTGATATTGGACATTAAAGGGGAACACTTTTTATTGTTACCGTAGTTACCACTTCCTAAACTCCTCAGTTTGAAACTATTGGCTCTTACACTTGTATAATTGCAGTTTGTTGTTCATATTAAGATGCAGCTCATTTCATATTTACTTTTTCAAATGAAATGAAGATCATATAATTGCATTTGTGTTTTGGACTTGAAACAGTTGCACATTAAACATACATGTAGCTTATCCTTCCTATGTGCTTGTGTTTTGGGGGCGTGTTAGACTGAAAAAAGTATAACCATGCTAAAACTAAAAAAAATGATGTTCAGATATCACATCTAAAATATTTGACTTCACAGAATCTAAATTGAGTAACTTGATATGACCCGATTATTTTATGTTGATGTGAACAATAATCCTGCACTTGACTCAACCTTAATATTTTGCCTTGATCCAAATTATTTTCTTAATTTTTAGTTATTGAACCAAACTAATAAATTGAAATTAAATCAACCTAATGTATTCACTTTTAATTTACTTAAATTGAATTGTTTGCATTGACACCAGTTAACTAATTTACATATATCCAAACATTTTGACTTCATTTGACCCAAAATAATTTCTTTCCCACCTTATAACGCTAAAAAAAAAAGACACTTGGCCAACAGATCACATTAAATGCATTTATTAAAGGAACAGGCCACCATTTTTACATACTGAGATATGTTCTTACCTGAGCTTAGACGAGTTCATCTGTACCTGTCTGGTCTTCACGTGTGCCTTCAGTCACGTAAACACAGCACAGACGGCGTTAGCATTTAGCCTCTCTCTTCTCCTCTATAGCTCCAAACGAGGTGAAGATAGAAGCTACCAAACTCTTCCACGTTTTCCCTATTTAAATATGGTTTCGTGAAGTGTTACACTATAAAGTATAATTACACAAAATTAAACAATGTGGATTTTCTAAGCGGATAAAAAGGGGAACTATTAGGGGTGTGTATCGCCTAGTCTCAGGCGATACGATACGTATCCCGATACAAGGGTCACGATACGATACGATACGATATATCCCGATATTGAAGAATTAGACGATTATTGCGATTATTTTTTTACTACTTTGGAAACAACTATTCAGTAAACTAGTCCACCTTCATTAGATTTGTATCAAATACATTTGATCTATCCATCTTATGATATAAATGCTTTTCACTAATGTGCTTGTGACTGTGGTGTTTATGGTGATTATGTACCTTTGAACGGAAAACAGATTTCTTGGAAAACCTAGTAATGAAACCAATTACTGGGGATGCACGTTTTCTAGTATTTCTATAGTTGGGAGTCCTTGGCGATCAGTAACTATTATGGGTTTCATCCATTAAAATATACAATAACTCAGACGGGGCATTTAAAATCGTGTCTACTCCACAACGGGTGTCACTCGTAGATCAGGGACATAATGACACGGGCATCACGCGCAGCAGTAGCACACAACTGAAGCAGAGGGGAAACTACAGCAGGCTCTTTTTAAACTTGTGTCGTAGTACTGCAGTGGCGAGACACAGGTTTAACATGAGCCTGCTGTATTTACTGTAGTTTCACCTCGGTTTCGTTTAATTCCGTAATAAAATGCTATGAAGATAAATCCATGCTACGAAGATAAATCCTCTCCAAACGCAGCGGCGACGCACTCAGCAATATGCACACAGCTGTGGCTCTCGTAATAATCCAGGTCTCTGTCTTTGCTGTAAAAGCCAAAGTTAAATGTAGAGTTTTAAAAGAGCCCCGTAGCGTCTCATAGCTCATTCTTTTCCATGCTAAGCTCTTCCTTGTTTCTCTAACTCTCACTAAATTCTAGTGTTACTCAAGCGGGCTGCGCGGTGCGCTGCCATCTAGCGGGCGGGAGTAAAAGTGCAGGACCAAAGAGAGACGCTGCAATGAATATTTCCCCCAAAATAGATGTTTAAATATCGATACAGGCGCTTTTGTATCGATACGAGAATCGCGCGACGTAATATCGCGATATATCGGCGAATCGATATTTTTCAACACCCCTAGGAACTATATTGTAAGGCGTAATAATACCAGGAGTAATTCGACATCCGTGCAGCGCCGGGCTGTTGTAGAAGTTCTCTCTTAAGACCAAGACTGCCATGGTGGTACTCTCCAGCTCTTGCTCGGCTTGATCTTTCTCGGACATCTGACGTAAAATTTAGGACAAAATGTATTAGTGAACAACTAATTATAGATCACCACATCCAATGACAGGGCTGTCAAGCTTCCCCAAGATTATTTAATTGCATCTCATAATGGAGAGCAAGAGATTTGGACATACCGTGTATTCCTTTATCAGGTCCTCAACACATTCTCCCAGGTATATGATGAGAGATTTGAGGACACACTCCCTTCTGAAATGAGCATCCTGCAGGGACAGTGAAAAAGGGTTACTATGCAGTGTGGAGGATAGGCAAGCTTTTGAATTTCCAGCTCTACCACAAACAGTCGGTGCTTGTACAATTGGATCCATAGCACAATTAATTGAAACCAGAGCATTTCAGGATCTATGTCAGAGACCACTGACAGTCTCTCTTAGTTTATTTATTTGTTTAGTTTATTTATTTGTTTGAGCAGTTAACCTGCTCAAAGGGAGTGGGCTGAAGCCAAAGGCTTATAAGCGCCCACCCCAAAATAAAAATAATAACATTACATTTAATATTTACAAGGTAGCAAATCATAAACAAAGGAACATAGGGCAAAGTAACAATAAATGAACAAGAATAAAACAAAAACAACAGCAAAATAAAGAACAAAAGAATGTGCTACTTTTATGTTATAAAGGTGCATTAATACATATTATATTCTGAGATCTTGCTACTTCCCAGTTGTCAATACCATCCTCAATATAATTTAATTTGGGTTTAATTATCATTAATTATCATTATTATTATATTTGTTTAATTGAGTTATATGTGAAGTGTGATGTAAGCCCTGCATAGTGTGGTGCATTAAAAAGCCAGGGTGTAGAGCGGGCCAGTTGAAGAGGGCAGTAACTCCCCCTCAACAAACCCCCACCCAGCTGCCCTAACAGCTGATTTTGTAGATGATGTTCCTATGCTGAGTGGTGCATTAAAAGACAAGGTTTTGAGCCCGTTGGGAGGGTCCCTCTCAACAGATTCATAACTTGCCTACCCTAATTCTCAATTTGTAAATTTGAGCAATAGAATGACAACGGTTCCAAGCAGCAACACTCTTCCTTAATTATAGAGGAAATACACATAATTGATCCTACTGCGCCTCCTAGTGGCAACACATTTCTTGTTCTCTGTATGTTTCAAAAGTCTTTTGTTTGTATTTATATTTGAACAGGTTGATATTTGGACTTCGTTTCAACTCCATTTCCAGTTTATTCCACAATTGTACACCATTAACTGTTGGGCTAAAACTTTTCAAAGTTGAGCTATGTTTCTGAGTCCTAAAGTTTAATTCGTCACGTAATTCATAACAACCAGTACGTTCTTGGAACCTTCTTTGTATTTGGCCTGGTAACAGTTTGTACCTTGCTTTGTATAACATCTGTACAGTTTGGAACTCAACAATGTCACAAAACTTCATGATCTTTGATTTTAAAAATAATGAGTTTGTGTGGTCCAAAAACCCAACTTTATGAATTACTCGGATAGCTCTTTTTTGCAACAATACTATTGGTTTTAATGTGTTTTATAAGTACTACCCCAAACCACAGTACAATAATATAAATATGGCAAAATCAGAGAACAGTATAAGGTATGTAGAGCTTTGATGTTTAAAATGTGCTTTGCTTTTGCTATTACTGAAATGCTTCTAGAAATTTTCGTAGATATATATTTAATATGAGCTTTCCAAGTAATTCTGTCATCTATAATAACACCAAGGAATTTGATTTCATGCACTCGCTCTATGACAACACCCTCTATCTGAATTGCTTCCTGAGCATTGGAATTACAGTTGCCAAATATCATCATTTTGCTTTTACTCAGATTTAGAGATAATTTATTTTGTTTGAACCACTTATTGACACTTTTGAGTTCCAAGTTAACAATCCGACACAGTTGCTGTAAGTCGTCACCTGATGCAAAAATATTTGTATCGTCAGCAAACAAGATAAATTTAAGTACTTGAGACGTTTTACAAATGTCGTTAATGTACATGTTAAACAATTTTGGGCCCAGAATGGAACCTTGAGGTAAACCACACACAATTTGTCGACAACTCGACTGATAATCACCTGTTTTCACACATTGTTTTCTATTTTTTAAATAACTGGTAACCCACTGTAGAGCTGCCCCCCTAATCCCATAATGTTCTAGTTTATTAATTAGTATATCATAGTTTATTGTATCAAATGCTTTACTCAGGTCAATAAATAACCCTATGGCATATTTCTTGTTATCTACAGCATTAGTTATTTCTTCAATTATATCAAAGAGAGCGTGTGAGGTTGAGTGATTATTCCTAAAACCAAACTGATTGTCCGAGAGTAAATTACACCTTTCAATAAAGCTGTCAAGTCTAGAGTTATAAACCTTCTCTAAGATTTTTGAGAATTGCGGTAAAAGGGAAACAGGCCTGTAGTTTGTGAAGAGATGTTTATCTCCTGCCTTGAACAGAGGAATCACTTTTGCTACTTTCATACTTTCAGGAAATTGTCCAGTTTGCAACGATAGGTTACAGATGTGTGTTAACGGCTTAGAGATACTTTCAATAACAGTTTTTAAAGTTTTCATATCCATGTCATGGTAATCTGTCGAGGTTTTATTTTTACACCCTTTAACAATGTCCAGTATCTCCTTTTCCTCCACAGGTTTGAGGAACATGGACAGAGGATTTGTGTCTATCAGTTCACAATTAAAGTTCTCAACATTTGTAATTTTTGCAGCAAGATTCGGTCCAACATCTACAAAGAATTTATTAAATGTATCGACTACTTCATTCATATTATTTAAAGTGTTATCCTCATCTTTGAAATATTTTGGATAATTAATCGTTCTTGGTTATTTCTAATTATACTATTTAAGATATTCCATAAACCTTTAATATTATTCTTATTGCTATCTAACAACTTATTATAATAATCCTGTTTACATTTCCTAATGATACCTGTCAGTTTATTTTATATTTCTTATATTTATCCTCAGCTTCTTTTGTTCTATCATTTATACATTTTTTGTAGAGTGAATTTTTTTCTTGCATGCATTTAGTAATCCCTTAGACATCCATGGGTTTTCTTTACACTTTCTGTTTTTACAATGTTTTTTCATTGGGCAATTTTTGTCATATACTTTATGAAATATTTGCGTAAACTCATCATATGCCTTATTAGTATCATTCTCTCTGTATACAATACTCCAGTCTTGAGCTAATAGTTCCTTTTTAAATACCTCAATAGTTTTCTCTGTTTTACCCTTCTAAACCAATACATTTTTTCATCATCAATATTTAAATATCCATGTTTGTACAATACAAAAACTGGCAGGTGATCACTAATATCATTTATCATTAATCCACTGACTGTATCACTATCTATTTCATTTGAGAAAATGTTATCAATCAAAGTCGCACTGTGGGTTGTGATTCTACTCGGTTTAGTTATTAGAGGAAACAGACCTATACTAAATAAAGTATTTATAAATTCGTCAGTCTTTTTATGTTTATATGGATTTAACAGATCGATGTTAAGGTCTCCCCCCACAAACATGACTTTATGATTTAAACCTGAAAAGTGCTCCTCCATCCAATTAGAAAAAACATCTATATCAGAGCCAGGTGTTCTATAAATACAACTTACAATAATATTTTTCTCTTTTTGCCTTGTAATTTCTACAGTAAGGCATTCAAGTACATCATCCACTACCATAGTCTTATTTTCCATTACTTTATAACTATAGTTGGAGTCTACAAACATAGCTACTCCCCCACCATGCTTGTTTCTTCTGTTCATACTTATAAATTCATAACCATCAATAGAAACTCAATTTCTCTGTCATTATTAAACCATGTTTCTGTGATTAAAATTACACTAAATGGTTTAGAAAACTATTTTAAGAAGCTTTTGATGTGGTTAAAGTTTGCATAGAGGCTTCGACTATTGAAGTGGATTACAGTGAATGCCTTAATGTTCTTAAGTTTACTATTGTAAAGATCCTCTGTATAATATTGACAGTCATTAGTAGCTCTAGTAAAGAAGTTATTTTCAGGGTCGATGTCGATCTCAGTGTTCTGTAAGTCATATTGTGATAATGTAAAATCCTGGTTATTTGCTTCAGCAATTCTCCTTAATGAAAGGTCCAAGTCGATGCTTCCTATAGAACTATATGTATTACAGGACATGTGAAGTTATGTGCTTTACATACCAAAATCCATACGCTTTTTCTGGTGTTTATACTTGATTTGGTGTACTGGTGCGCGGACGTACAATGAGTTTATCATATCGCAAGAAGGCAATCTCCCCCCTTTCCCTGGCAGCTCTCAGCTCCGGCATCAGTTCTTTTCGCTTCCTTTGGATGGATTCCGTGTAGTCCTCGTTTATGAAAATGTTGGTCCCTTTGAGGTGTTTAGCGCTGCAGGATTGCTTCACGATCCTTCCAACGCAGCAGTCTGGCGATGATGGGTCTCGGCCAGTCTCTCCCGCCGTCGGGTTTCCCTACGCGGTGAGACCTCTCCACCTCCACCGGGTGTTGTAGATGTAACTTCTCCCTCAGTAGTTGTTTAACTTTCTCCTCTGCGTCGGCCCAGGTCTCCCCAGGCGTCTCCAACACTCCCTCAAAGACCAGGTTGTTTCTGCGACTCTGTCCCTCCAGATACTCCAGTTTGTCCGTGATAATATGCAAATTGTCACATACTTTATAAAGATCATTTGTATTGTGTTTGTGCGCTCAGTGAGTTTCAATGTTCCTTCTTTCAAAGTGTCCACCTCACCTTGCGTGAACTGCAGGCTTGTTTTTAGCTCTTGAATGTCCTTAATCTGTGAATCCATTCGGGTGTTTGTTGATTCCATGATGAGTTTAATGAATCCTTTGAAGTTCTCCTGCTGTTGTTGAATTAATTCCCTGAACATGTCCCTTTGCTGCTCCATGAGTTCCGTGACTCGACTGAGGCTTACATAGTCCTCTTCCGCCGCCGAATCTGCCTGTTGCTTCGCCTCTGTTTTTGGCGGTTTTGGCATTTTGCTCCCTCTCAACAGGACTCCGAAAAAATGTGAACTGCCACACTGCTCACACGCTGCTCACACTGCTCACAGCCACATTTCCGGGTACGTGGCGAAAAGAGTCACGTCGGTCTGCTCTCTTAGAAGAGGGATGACTGGATGTCTCTTTGTCAGGTCAATCCTGTCTTCTGCAGCCCTCTCTCAAGAAAATATATGTATTATTAGGGATGGGAATTGATAAGATTTTATTGATATCAATACCATCATAATGTTACCTATCGATTCGATTCTTTATCGATTCTCTTATCGATACCTGGCTTGTCTGTGTGTTGGGGAAAAGCAAGGAATGAATGTGCTTTCAATAAACTCTATCAAAAAAGACACATTGTTAGTTTTCCCAAGAAAAATATTCATTAAATAAAGCAAGTTTCCAAATATACTGTGGCTCTTGCTGGCACTCAGCCTGCCTGGCATCCTCTAAAATATAATAGTAACATTTGTGTCTGTAACTTGTAACAGACTGATGCTGTTTTGTAACACCTAAACATCAGGACTCGGTCTCAGCCTAAACCCTACAGATTTTCAGCTATTTCTGCTTCATCCAGCGCCACATTCTCCTTCCCTCTCGGGCCTGAGCGGAGGCTGCCGAGGTGCGCTCAGACCGGGGACATGCAGCCTCGGACCCGGGCTCAGAGCACAGCGGCACCCCGTGCGTCATGTCAATACAGCGCAAAGAACGGAGCGTTCGCAGCAGCAAAGCGAAAACGTAGAACTGACACGTTTATAACAATGGACTGTTTTAATTGACGACTCTTTCGTCTCTCGTGAACGCGCAAAACGGAGGGGAGGGGCTAAGCGGAGGCTAAGGGGTAGAATTGAGATTGGGCCGATGTTTCCCTGCTTACTTCGAAGCAGTGTCAACAGACTCGGAGAACTATGTATTACGCATGTGCGTCTCTGCGGGATCCATAATGAAGAAGACGTACGGTTCCGATGCTTTGCTCAAACAGAACCGGGACTACTTGTAGAACCGGTTCTCGATTCCCATCCCTATGTATTATTATTCATGGTCATAAGTTCATAACGTGTCCTGTAAATGCTAGCAAGTTAGCCTGCTACTGCCAATTAGCTAGCCAGCTACTGCCAGCTAACGCCCCATTAAATTTGGATATTCTTTGCAGTTCTAACAACACAAAACAATAAAACATTAATTATCTACTTGTTAGCAGAGTCAGTTTCTCAGCGTGGCATAAGAACAGCACAGACACGTCTTTTCTCTTTTGTGATTACCCACACCGGGCGCACACCATATTTATTTACACATGTGTTGCTCATCACCAATCAATCGTTTGTCACATGACCAGCGTTGCCATTGACAATCTTGTAAACAAAATCAAAACATATTGTACCGTATCACAAATCATAACAAAATGAGAGCATAGCTCAACACCCCCACTTGCTCACATTTGAAGAGTCCATTTAACTTCAACACTTGGTTTACAAACCAAACATAAACATTTCAAACTTCTTAAGTTTTTGTTTAGTTGCAGGTTTGGTCAGTACATCAGCAACCATTTCATTTGTTGGACAATACAATAGACTTATTTGGTCATCATCCAACGTAGACCTTACAAAGTGGTATTTGATATCCACATGTTTACATCGTTGCCTATGTACAGGGTTCTTAGTTAAGGCTATAGTGCCCTGATTGTCTTCATAAACAAGACATTTGTATGTTTGACCATCAAGACAATTCAAAAACTGTTTCAAATACAAATACTCTTGCATGGTTGCAGCTAAAGCCGTGTCCTCAGCCTCACAGGTAGACAGTGCGACTGTAGGCTGTCTTTTCGTTCTCTATGAGACAATCGGACCATTCTTGTTTAGACTGATACAGTATCCTGTAGTGCTTTTACGATAACCAATATCAGCTGCCCAATTAGCATCACTGTAAGCATGGATTAGGTTCTCATCTTTGTATTTTCTGAAACATAGTACTTTGTCTTGGGTACCTTTCAAATACCTTAAAACATGCTTTACAGTTGTCCATTGTTCATTAGTTGGTTTGGTGAAATACTGTGACAGTTTGCTCACTACGAAGCTTAAGTCTGGCCTTGTACAGGTTGCCAGGTAGATTAAGCTACCAACTGCCTCTCTGTATTTCCTCACATCGTCCATTATTTCAGCATCATCACTGTAGTCAAGTTTTTGTTCACACGGGGTAGCTCTAGGCTTACAGTTTAACATGTCAAATCTCTCCAGTATTGTTTGCACATACTTGCTTTGTGACATCTTAACACATTCAGTATTATGAGGTGTGTGCACAGGTGTGTTTGATCAGTGTGCAGATCACAGGTGTGCTGGAAGGGGGATCTACGGGCGTGGCCCTGGGAGGAGGCTGTGAGCAGTGTGAGCAGTGTGAGCAGTGAGGCAGCTAACATTTTTGCGGAGTCCTGTTGAGAGAGAGCAAAATGCCTAAACCGACAAAAACAGAGACGAAGCAACTGCCAGATTCGGCGGCGGATGAGGATTACGTGAGCCTCAGTCGAGTCACGGAACTCATGGAGCAGCAAAGGGACATGTTCAGGGAAATAATACAACAACAACAGGAGAACTTCAAGGGATTCATTAAAATCATCATGGAAGCAACAAACACCCGAATGGATTCACAGATAAAGGACATTCAAGAGCTAAAAACAAGCCTACAGTTCACGCAAGGTGAGGTGGACACTCTGAAAGAAGGAACATTGAAACTCACTGAGCGCACAAACACAATACAAAACGATTTTTATAAAGTATGTGACAATTTGCATATTATCACGGACAAACTGGAGTATCTGGAGGGACAGAGCCGTAGAAACAACCTGGTCTTTGAGGGAGTGTTGGAGACGCCTGGGGAGACCTGGGCCGACGCAGAAGAGAAAGTTAAAACACTACTGAGGGAGAAGCTACAACTACAACACCCGGTGGAGGTGGAGAGGGCCCACCGCGTAGGGAAACCCGACGGCGGGAGAGACTGGCCGAGACCCATCATCGCCAGACTGCTGCGTTGGAAGGATCGCGAAGCAATCCTGCAGCGCGCTAAACACCTCAAAGGGACCAAAATCTTCATAAACGAGGACTACACGGAATCCATCAAAAGGAAGCGAAAAGAACTGATGCCGGAGCTGAGAGCTGCCAGGGAAAGGGGGGAGATTGCCTTCCTGCGCTATGATAAACTCATTGTACGTCCGCGCACCAGTACACCAAATCAAGTATAAACACCGGAAAAAGCGTATGGATTTTGGTATGTAAAAGCACATAACTTCACATGTCCTGTAATACATATAGTTCTATAGGAAGCATCGACTTGGACCTTTCATTAAGGAGAATTGCTGAAGCAAATAACCAGGATTTTACATTATCACAATATGACTTACAGAACACTGAGATCGACATCGACCCTGAAAATAACTTCTTTACTAGAGCTACTAATGACTGTCAATATTATACAGAGGATCTTTACAATAGTAAACTTAAGAACATTAAGGCATTCACTGTAATCCATTTCAATAGTCGAAGCCTCTATGCAAACTTTAACCACATCAAAAGCTTCTTAAAACAGTTTTCTAAACCATTTAGTGTAATTTTAATCACAGAAACATGGATTAATAATGACAGAGAAATTGAGTTTTCTATTGATGGTTATGAATTTATAAGTATGAACAGAAGAAACAAGCATGGTGGGGTGTAGCTATGTTTGTAGACTCCAACTATAGTTATAAAGTAATGGAAAATAAGACTATGGTAGTGGATGATGCACTTGAATGCCTTACTGTAGAAATTACAAGGCAAAAAACGAAAAATATTATTGTAAGTTGTATTTATAGAACACCTGGCTCTGATATAGAGGTTTTTTCTAATTGGATGGAGGAGCACTTTTCAGGTTTAAATCATAAAGTCATGTTTGTGGGGGAGACTTTAACATCGATCTGTTAAACCCATATAAACATAAAAAGACGGATGAATTTATAAATACTTTATTTAGTATAGGTCTGTTTCCTCTAATAACCAAACCGAGTAGAATCACAACCCACAGTGCGACTTTGATTGATAACATTTTCTCAAATGAAATAGATAGTGATACAGTCAGTGGTTTAATGATAAATGATATTAGTGATCACCCGCCAGTTTTTGTATTGTACAAACATGGATATTTAAATATTAATGATGAAAACATTTATTGGTTTAGAAGGGTAAAAACAGAGAAAACTATTGATGCATTTAAAAAGGAACTATTAGCTCAAGACTGGAGTATTGTATACAGAGAGAATGACACTAATAAGGCATATGATGAGTTTACGCGAATATTTCATAAAGTATATGACAAAATTGCCCAATGAAAAAACATTGTAAAACAAAGTGTAAAGAAAACCCATGGATGTCTAAGGGATTACTAAATGCATGCAAGAAAAAAAATTCACTCTACAAAAAATTTATAAATGATAGAACAAAAGAAGCTGAGGATAAATATAAGAAATATAAAAATAAACTGACAGGTATCATTAGAAAATGTAAACAGGATTATTATAATAAATTGTTAGATAGCAATAAGAATAATATTAAAGGTTTATGGAATATCTTAAATAGTATAATTAGAAATAACCAAGAACGATTAATTATCCAAAATATTTCAAAGATGAGGATAACACTTTAAATAATATGAATGAAGTAGTCGATACATTTAATAAATTCTTTGTAGATGTTGGACCGAATCTTGCTGCAAAAATTACAAATGTTGAGAACTATAATTGTGAACTGATAGACACAAATCCTCTGTCCATGTTCCTCAAACCTGTGAAGGAAAAGGAGATACTGGACATTGTTAAAGGGTGTAAAAATAAAACCTCGACAGATTACCATGACATGGATATGAAAACTTTAAAAACTGTTATTGAAAGTATCTCTAAGCCGTTAACATACATCTGTAACCTATCGCTGCAAACTGGACAATTTCCTGATGGTATGAAAGTAGCAAAAGTGATTCCTCTGTTCAAGGCAGGAGATAAACATCTCTTCACAAACTACAGGCCTGTTTCCCTTTTACCGCAATTCTCAAAATCTTAGAGAAGGTTTATAACTCTAGACTTGACAGCTTTATTGAAAGGTGTAATTTACTCTCGGACAATCAATTTGGTTTTAGGAATAATCACTCAACTTCACACGCTCTCTTTGATATAATTGAAGAAATAACTAATGCTGTAGATAACAAGAAATATGCCATAGGGTTATTTATTGACCTGAGTAAAGCGTTTGATACAATAAACTATGATATACTAATTAATAAACTAGAACATTATGGGATTAGGGGGGTAGCTCTACAGTGGGTTACCAGTTATTTAAAAAATAGAAAACAATGTGTGAAATAGGTGATTATCAGTCGAGTTGTCGACAAATTGTGTGTGGTTTCCCTCAAGGTTCCATTCTGGGCCCAAAATTGTTTAACATGTACATTAACGACATTTGTAAAACGTCTCAAGTACTTAAATTTATCTTGTTTGCTGACGATACAAATATTTTGCATCAGGTGACGACTTACAGCAACTGTGTCGGATTGTTAACTTGGAACTCAAAGTGTCAATAAGTGGTTCAAACAAAATAAATTATCTCTAATCTGAGTAAAAGCAAAATGATGATATTTGGCAACTGTAATTCCAATGCTCAGGAAGCAATTCAGATAGAGGGTGTTGTCATAGAGCGAGTGCATGAAATCAAATTCCTTGGTGTTATTATAGATGACAGAATTACTTGGAAAGCTCATATTAATATATATCTACGAACATTTCTAGAAGCATTTCAGTAATAGCAAAAGCAAAGCACATTTTAAACATCAAAGCTCTACATATCTTATACTGTTCTCTGATTTTGCCCTATTTAAATTACTGCACTGTGGTTTGGGGTAGTACTTATAAAAACACATTAAAACCAATAGTATTGTTGCAAAAAAGAGCTATCCGAGTAATTCATAAAGTTGGGTTTTTGGACCACACAAACTCATTATTTTTAAAATCAAAGATCATGAAGTTTTGTGACATTGTTGAGTTCCAAACTGTACAGATGTTATACAAAGCAAGGTACAAACTGTACCAGGCCAAATACAAAGAAGGTTCCAAGAACGTACTGGTTGTTATGAATTACGTGATGAATTAAACTTTAGGACTCAGAAACATAGCTCAACTTTGAAAAGTTTTAGCCCAACAGTTAATGGTGTACAATTGTGGAATAAACTGGAAATGGAGTTGAAACGAAGTCCAAATATCAACCTGTTCAAATATAAATACAAACAAAAGACTTTTGAAACATACAGAGAAGAAGAAATGTGTTGCCACTAGGAGGCGCAGTAGGATCAATTATGTGTGTTTCCTCTATAATCAAGGAAGAGTGTTGCTGCTTGGAACCGTTGTCATTCTATTGCTCAAATTTACAAATTGAGAATTAGGGTAGGCAAGTTATGAATCTGTTGAGAGGGACCCTCCAACGGGCTCAAACCTTGTCTTTTAATGCACCACTCAGCATAGGAACATCATCTACAAAATCAGCTGTTAGGGCAGCTGGGTGGGGGTTTGTTGAGGGGGAGTTACTGCCCTCTTCAATGGACCCGCTCTACACCCTGGCTTTTTAATGCACCACACTATGCAGGGCTTACATCATACTTCACATATAACTCAATTAAACAAATATAATAATACATTCATTCATTCATTTTCTTCCACTTGTCCGTTGCCGGGTCGTGGGGCAGCCGCCGGAGCTGCCCAAATCACATTGCACCAGCCCCCCATGGCTCCTTTGCAGGTGGTGGGTCCGCGGAGGACGGCCTCACGGTTCGGACCGGGCCTGTTGGTCTCTCCTAGGGGGCTACCAGTGTTGGCGGACGCTGGAGGCAATGTGGGTGAAGTGCCTTGCCCGGGGACACGGCGACGGTGTGCGCCTTCGGGAGGCGGGATTCGAGCCCCCGACCTTCCGATCATGAGACGACCCGCTCTACCATCTGCGCAAATATAATAATAATGATAATTAAACCCAAATTAAATTATATTAAGAATGGTAATGACAACTGGGAAGTAGCAAGATCTCAGAGTATAATATGTATTAATGAACCTTTATAACATAAAAGTAGCACATTCTTTTGTTCTTTATTTTGCTGTTGTTTTTGTTTTATTCTTGTTCATGTATTGTTACTTTGCCCTATGTTCCTTTGTTTATGATTTGCTACCTTGTAAATATTAAATGTAATGTTATTATTTTTATTTTGGGGTGGGCGCTTATAAGCCTTTGGCTTCAGCCCACTCCCTTTGGGCAGGTTAACTGCTCAAACAAATAAATAAACTAAACTAAACTAAACAGTACTTTGGACAAAGTCAATACCTAGAAAATGTGACAGTTTACCCAGGTCTTTCATTCTGAACTTGGAACTTAGCTTTTCTTTACACATTTTATAACATCATCATCACTAGCGGCAATAATCAAATCATCAACCCATATGATAATGTGAACTTTCTCATTGTCAGTAATTTTGCTGTAGACACAATGATCAGCTGGATTTTGTACAAATTGTATTTCACACAAATAATCATGCAACATTTTGTTCCAGTTGCGCCCTGACTGTTTTAATCCATACAGGGATTTCTTCAGTTTACATACTAGTTTGTCTCCATTAGATCTCACTCATAACCCTCAGGTTGTTCAATATAAATCTCACACTCAATTGGTGCATGTAAATATGCTGTTTTTACATCCATCTGGTGAACGATCAGATTGTCTTGTGCTGCTTTCTGTGCTAACAGCCTGATGCTGGTCATACTGGCTGTAGGAGAGAAAGTCTCATCATAGTTGACACCCCTTTTCTGACTAAAACCTTGGCAACATATCTCGCCTTGTATTTGTCTGATCCGTCATTGTTCTTCTTCAATGCGTAAACCCACTTACCCCCCACTACAGCCTTGCCCTCTGGTAGAGTGGTCAGGGTAAATGTTGAGTTCTCCGACAAAAACAGAGACGAAGCAACTGCCAGATTCGGCGGCGGATGAGGATTACGTGAGCCTCAGCCGAGTCACGGAACTCATGGAGCAGCAAAGGGACATGTTCAGGGAAATAATACAACAACAACAGGAGAACTTCAAGGGATTCATTAAAATCATCATGGAAGCAACAAACACCCGAATGGATTCACAGATAAAGGACATTCAAGAGCTAAAAACAAGCCTACAGTTCACACAAGGTGAGGTGGACACTCTGAAAGAAGGAACATTGAAACTCACTGAGCGCACAAACACAATTCAAAACGATTTTTATAAAGTATGTGACAATCTGCATATTATCACGGACAAACTGGAGTATCTGGAGGGACAGAGCCGCAGAAACAACCTGGTCTTTGAGGGAGTGTTGGAGACGCCTGGGGAGACCTGGGCCGACGCAGAAGAGAAAGTTAAAACACTACTGAAGGAGAAGCTACATCTACAACACCCGGTGGAGGTAGAGAGAGCTCACCGCGTAGGGAAACCTGACGGCGGGAGAGACTGGCCGAGACCCATCATCGCCAGACTGCTGCGTTGGAAGGATCGCGAAGCAATCCTGCAGCGCGCTAAACAACTCAAAGGGACCAAAATCTTCATAAACGAGGACTACACGGAATCCATCAAAAGGAAGCGAAAAGAACTGATGCCGGAGCTGAGAGCTGCCAGGGAAAGGGGGGAGATTGCCTTCTTGCGCTATGACAAACTCATTGTACGTCCGCGCACCAGTACACCAAATCAAGTATAAACACAGGAAAAGCGTATGGATTTTGGTATGTAAAAGCACATAATTTCACATGTCCTGTAATACATATAGTTCTATAGGAAGCATCGACTTGGACCTTTCATTAAGGAGAATTGCTGAAGCAAATAACCAGGATTTTACATTATCACAATATGACTCACAGAACACTGAGATCGACATCGACCCTGAAAATAACTTCTTTACTAGAGCTACTAATGACTGTCAATATTATACAGAGGATCTTTACAATAGTAAACTTAAGAACATTAAGGCATTCACTGTAATCCATTTCAATAGTCGAAGCCTCTATGCAAACTTTTACCACATCAAAAGCTTCTTAAAACAGTTTTCTAAACCATTTAGTGTAATTTTAATCACAGAAACATGGATTAATAATGACAGAGAAATTGAGTTTTCTATTGATGGTTATGAATTTATAAGTATGAACAGAAGAAACAAGCATGGTGGGGGTGTAGCTATGTTTGTAGACTCCAACTATAGTTATAAAGTAATGGAAAATAAGACTATGGCAGTGGATGATGCACTTGAATGCCTTACTGTAGAAATTACAAGGCAAAAAAAGAAAAATATTATTGTAAGTTGTATTTATAGAACACCTGGCTCTGATATAGAGGTTTTTTCTAATTGGATGGAGGAGCACTTTTCAGGTTTAAATCATAAAGTCATGTTTGTGGGGGGAGACCTTAACATCGATCTGTTAAATCCATATAAACATAAAAAGACGGATGAATTTATAAATACTTTATTTAGTATAGGTCTGTTTCCTCTAATAACCAAACCGAGTAGAATCACAACCCACAGTGCGACTTTGATTGATAACATTTTCTCAAATGAAATAGATAGTGATACAGTCAGTGGTTTAATGATAAATGATATTAGTGATCACCTGCCAGTTTTTGTATTGTACAAAATGGATATTTAAATATTAATGATGAAAACATTTATTGGTTTAGAAGGGTAAAAACAGAAAAAACTATTGAGTATTTAAAAAGGAACTATTAGCTCAAGACTGGAGTATTGTATACAGAGAGAATGATACTAATAAGGCATATGATGAGTTTACGCGAATATTTCATAAAGTATATGACAAAAATTGCCCAATGAAAAAATATTGTAAAAACAGAAAGGGTAAAGAAACCCCATGGATGTCTAAGGGATTACTAAATGCATGCAAGAAAAAAATTCACTCTACAAAAAATTTATAAATGATAGAACAAAAGAAGCTGAGGATAAATATAAGAAATATAAAAATAAACTGACAGGTATCATTAGAAAATGTAAACAGGATTATTATAATAAGTTGTTAGATAGCAATAAGAATAATATTAAAGGTTTATGGAATATCTTAAATAGTATAATTAGAAATAAACCGAGAACAATTAACTATCCAAAATATTTCAAAGATGAGGATAACACTTTAAATAATATGAATGAAGTAGTCGATACATTTAATAAATTCTTTGTAGATGTTGGACCGAATCTTGCTGCAAAAATTACAAATGTTGAGAACTATAATTGTGAACTGATAGACACAAATCCTCTGTCCATGTTCCTCAAACCTGTGGAGGAAAAGGAAATACTGGACATTGTTAAAGGGTGTAAAAATAAAACCTCGACAGATTATTATGACATGGATATGAAAACTTTAAAAAGTGTTATTGAAAGTATCTCTAAGCCGTTAACATACATCTGTAACCTGTCTCTGCAAACTGGACAATTTCCTGAAAGTATGAAAGTAGCAAAAGTGATTCCTCTGTTCAAGGCAGGAGATAAACATCTCTTCACAAACTACAGGCCTGTTTCCCTTTTACCGCAATTCTCAAAAATCTTAGAGAAGGTTTATAACTCTAGACTTGACAGCTTTATTGAAAGGTGTAATTTACTCTCGGACAATCAGTTTGGTTTTAGGAATAATCACTCATCCTCACACGCGCTCTTTGATATAATTGAAGAAATAACTAATGCTGTAGATAACAAGAAATATGCAATAGGGTTATTTATTGACCTGAGTAAAGCGTTTGATACAATAAACTATGATATACTAATTAATAAACTAGAACATTATGGGATTAGGGGGTAGCTCTACAGTGGGTTACCAGTTATTTAAAAAATAGAAAACAATGTGTGAAAATAGGTGATTATCAGTCGAGTTGTCGACAAATTGTGTGTGGTTTACCTCAAGGTTCCATTCTGGGCCCAAAATTGTTTAACATGTACATTAACGACATTTGTAAAACGTCTCAAGTACTTAAATTTATCTTGTTTGCTGACGATACAAATATTTTTGCATCAGGTGACGACTTACAGCAACTGTGTCGGATTGTTAACTTGGAACTCAAAAGTGTCAATAAGTGGTTCAAACAAAATAAACTATCTCTAAATCTGAGTAAAAGCAAAATGATGATATTTGGCAACCGTAATTCCAATGCTCAGGAAGCAATTCAGATAGAGGGTGTTGTCATAGAGCGAGTGCATGAAATCAAATTCCTTGGTGTTATTATAGATGACAGAATTACTTGGAAAGCTCATATTAAATATATATCTACGAAAATTTCTAGAAGCATTTCAGTAATAGCAAAAGCAAAGCACATTTTAAACATCAAAGCTCTACATATCTTATACTGTTCTCTGATTTTGCCATATTTATATTATTGTACTGTAGTTTGGGGTACTACTTATAAAAACACATTAAAACCAATAGTATTGTTGCAAAAAAGAGCTATCCGAGTAATTCATAAAGTTGGGTTTTTGGACCACACAAACTCATTATTTTTAAAATCAAAGATCATGAAGTTTTGTGACATTGTTGAGTTCCAAACTGTACAGATGTTATACAAAGCAAGATACAAACTGTTACCGGGCCAAATACAAAGAAGGTTCCAAGAACGTACTGGTTGTTATGAATTACGTGACGAATTAAACTTTAGGACTCAGAAACATAGCTCAACTTTGAAAAGTTTAGCCCAACAGTTAATGGTGTACAATTGTGGAATAAACTGGAAATGGAGTTGAAACGATGTTCAAACATCAACCTGTTCAAATATAAATACAAACAAAAGACTTTTGAAACATACAGAGAACAAGAAATGTGTTGCCACTAGGAGGCGCAGTAGGATCAATTATGTGTGTTTCCTCAATAATCAAGGAAGAGTGTTGCTGCTTGGAACGGTTGTCATTCTATTGCTCAAATTTACAAATTGAGAATTAGGGTAAGCAAGTTATGAATCTGTTGAGAGGGACCCTCCCAACGGGCTCAAAACCTTGTCTTTTAATGCACCACTCAGCATAGGAACATCATCTACAAATCAGCTGTTAGGGCAGCTGGGTGGGGGTTTGTTGAGGGGGAGTTACTGCCCTCTTCAACTGGCTCTACACCCTGGCTTTTTAATGCACCACACTATGCAGGGCTTACATCATACTTCACATATAACTCAATTAAACAAATATAATAATAATGATAATTAAACCCTAATTAAATTATATTAAGAATGGTAATGACAACTGGGAAGTGGCAAGATCTCAGAGTATAATATGTATTAATGAATCTTTATAACATAAAGTAGCACATTCTTTTGTTCTTTATTTTGCTGTTGTTTTGTTTTATTCTTCATTTATTGTTACTTTGCCCTATGTTCCTTTGTTTATGATTTGCTACCTGTAAATATTAAATGTAATGTTATTATTTTTATTTTGGGGTGGGCGCTTATAAGCCTTTGGCTTCAGCCCACTCCCTTTGAGCAGGTTAACTGCTCAAACAAATAAATAAACTAAACTAAACTAAACTTCAAAGATTGAACTTCCTCATCCATTGCTTCAGTCCAGTCTTTTGCGTTCATTGAGGTAACAGCTTCTTTATAAGTCTGTGGCACATTGCACATAAGTCTGTAACAGTAGTCCACATTTATGTCCTCTTCAAACCCACAAGCATGGTCACCGTAGTAATCTGGCTTTTTCCTTCTCTATCAGGGTAGCGCCTCTCTTTGGGTTTGTCTTCTTTAACTTCCACTGTGTCAGTATCACACTTCTCTGTTTTGCTTTCTGAGGGCTCCTCTTCTTGGTTTTCAGTTATTTGTGGGCCAACTGAAGGGGTTTTCACTGGTTTTCTTTCATTCTGAATCACTATATCCTCATCTTCAGCATCCAGTACTTCCTCATTCAATCTAGATACAAACTCCACCAGTCTGTGTTTTTGTACTTTTCTGTTGCTGGGATAGTACACTAAATAGGCTGGACTATTCTTGTCGTATCCAACAAAAATGCCCTTCTCACATCTAGAGTCCAATTTCCCTTTATCCTGTTGTAAGCATAACACACAAGTCCAAACTTCTGCATTCTGGAAATGTTTGGCTGTCTGCCTGTTAACATGTAGTAAGGAGTCTGTTTAGTGCGGTTGTTAAAGCACCTATTCCTCACCACAGCAGCTGTCTGGACAGCATAGGTCCACAACATCTTTGGCAGCCCACTCTCTATGAGCATACACCTGGCCATTTCAAACAGGGTTCTCCAGTTGCGTTCAGCGGTACCATTTTGGTGTGGAGAGTATGGGCTGAGGTCTCATGCCTAATACCACTCTTGCGCATCAAAGCTTGGTACTCTCTGCCTGTGTATTCTGTACCATTGTCAGATCTCATGCATTTTATTTTACCATGAGGAGCCATGTCGGCTATAAACTTCTCAGTTGCTTGCACTGTATCGCTTTTATTTTTCAAAAAATATACAAACACTGCACTAGAATAGTCGTCTGTAAAGGATAGTGCATATTTATGACCGTCTTTAGACATTGGGTCTATAGGACCAGCTAAGTCCGTGTGCACCATGTTCAGAGGTGCTTTGGCCTTTGTATCCGGCCCTCTGTTCCTAGTTTGAACAAACTTCCCCTGAGTGCAAACCTCACAACACAGAACAGGTGAATTACTTTCATTCTTAATGTCCATCCCAACTACAACATGCCTTAATTTTAACACATCTGCATAATTGCAATGGCCTAAGATTTCATGCCAACTTTGCAAATCGAGGCTTTTCTTACACTGGTCATTGCAGTCATTGTCTGAAGTGTGCAGATAGAAAAGCTTGTTGTGTACGTGTATGGGGAATTTGGTACCGTCTTTATGAAGCAGGACACTGTTCTTCTCACTGAAGATCACTGTGGCCCCGTTGGTGGTAGCAGCTTTCACAGAGAAGATATCCTGGGGATATGTTGGGATGTATAGGGCTCCCCTGAGCGTTGTTCGGAAACTCCGCTCCTCGCTGTCGATAAGCCACACCTCCGCGTCACCTCTGCGCTTGGCGACTCCGTTGCTCCTGGATCCGTCCGCCAGCTCCACGCAGTGCGTCCCAGCCTGGAAACTACCGTCGAAAGTCTTGAACTTTGTGATGTCTGTGATGTCTGTGATGATGTGCGATGTCGCTCCCGCGTCCACCATCAGCCCTTTTCTCTTGACATCTGGCACCCGCTTCTCCGCGTCGCTCACCCGGAATGTGTACTCCTTGTCCCCCGACTCCTCGGACGCCATCCGTGCAGTATCGCGCTGCTTTCTCCGTCTGCAGCTTGCACCGTTGTGCGTGTTGCTTTTGCAGTAATTGCACCATTGTTTTTGCGGACAGGCCCTGGCAATGTGGCCTTTGACACCGCATTTGTAACACACAATGTCCATATTTCCACTGTTCTTTACACCTTCGGGCGCGCGCTTTGTGCCCAACTGCGCTCTCGCCCTCATAACCGTATCCTCTGACACAGCTGCTCGCATGTTCTCAACATCTTCACCACTTCTGAGCTTTGTCTTGAATTCTGCAAAAGTCATTTATCATCGCTCTGAGACACGTGTATTGCAAAAGGCTTAAATGTCTCTGGTAGCCCTTTTAATGCCATGGCTATTAAAAGTCCGTCACTGAGCGTCTCACCTGCGTTTCTTCAAGGCAGTAATCGCAGTCTCCGCTCTGATGACATATTCAGTGACACTCTCAATGGACGACTTTTGCAGTGAAGTCAACTCGGTGTACAGGTTTATTACTCTGGGCTTCCCTCTTCCAGCGTAATATTCCCGGAGAATCTTGAGCGCCTCGCGTCCATTATCCGCCGCGTCGCGCATTACCAGCGACAGGCTCTTGTCATCCAAAAACTGAATGAGCTCCGCGTAGGCCTCGGCGTTCTTCTCCTCATCCTCCTCATTATCAGGAGCGGGTTCATTCAGGATAGTGTCTTTTAATCCTTGTGTAATGGTGTTATTATAGACGGATTAAATCCTGGTAATGGGTTTGAGCGCCACGGTGTGGCAGGGTGTGGGAGTGCCCCCGAGTAAGTGTCACTCGGGGCTGTGTATATATTGTCCCACCTTTTTGGTTATATATTTGTTTTATGTACCTGGTTGAATGGCGTTAGTCGTCTTGTGTATTTTATTTTGTTGGTCCAACGCTGAGAACATCCGGTCTGGGAGTATATAGGGATGGCTCCTCCTCTTCCTCCCTCTCTGATATCTGTGTCTTGAGACGAGGTGAGCGGGTTTAAGGCATCGGTAGCCATCACATTGTTAAAATGCATATCATAGGCTTTTAACTTGTCCTTTATGTTGTTTATATTGTTTTATCATTAGTCATGTCTGTATTTGTACTTACGTGTTTCTGTTCCCTTTTATGTCTGTAGACCACGTTGGTCGGCAACGGAGTTTTGGGCTAACGCCATTTTATTTTATTCTCACCAGAATAAATGGGTTTGGAGCGTTGCTCCCCCCAACTACAGCCTGGGTCTCTCTGAGGGTGTCAGAGCACAGCAACACAACGCAGAGCAACATAGCATAGGTCACACTTGCAGACAGAGGTGACCCAAAAACTTTGTCTCCCATAGCTCGTAATTCTTCTCGTCTCCGTCAAAAACGAGCCTGGCCCAACGGCTAGTTGGCACCACGTCTCTGTCCTTTCTACTCATGGTAGGATCACGCCAACTCAGCTCTCAGGTGCACGCAGTAAACGTTGCGACTTTCACCCGGTACTTAATCCAACTGTTCGTTATGACTCTGGGCCCATAACCTGTTAGCAGAGTCAGTTTCTCAGCGTGGCATAAGAACAGCACAGACACGTCTTTTCTCTTTTGTGATTACCCACACCGGGCGCACACCATATTTATTTACACATGTGTTGCTCATCACCAATCAATCGTTTGTCACATGACCAGCGTTGCCATTGACAATCTTGTAAACAAAATCAAAACACATTGTACCATATCACAAATCATAACAAAATGAGAGCATAGCTCAACACTACTTACGTTTATTTTTGGACGAAATCCACCCAGGACAATATCACGACGTCAAGTGGTTCGTCTGGTCAGTAGAGTAGCATGCCGAGAGTGAACTACCGGATCTAACATGTGCTCTGAATGGTGTGTGCAATGCGCATGCGCAATTCATTTGACTCAAACTAAAAATATTACCTGCAGGTCATGAAGAAAAAAAAACAATTTGAGACAAATCAAAAACTTTGTTTTGGGTCCTTTGGACATATATTTAGTTCAGTACAAATCAAACTTGATGTCTCTAAATGCAAAAAGAATGAGTTTTACTATCAAATCAATAATTTTATCTTGTTTTAAATGGCAGTTATTAGTTTGAATGAACAACTGCATGTTACACTTTTTTCAGTGTAGAGTGGGATTGTGTCAGGTGGTCCTGATTAGAAGATAAAGTGCTCCTTGGGCTGAAACAGTTTGAGACACACTGGTTTGGAGGCTATAAAAGAGCCTTTCCCTGACCTTCAGACCAGTGAAGTAAAGCTTTACAAACTTTTCACCAACAAATAGAATCAAACAAAAGCAGCATTATTGTAGAGTTTGCTGAGTCGGGCCCTCGCCACAGTCTGAGGTCTCACTGGTTTAGCTCCGCCTCCAGGTCACGGCCACAGAGACACAAAGTCAGTGTTATTTTCCACTGGCCGTTTGGTATTTCCCATCATTACGAGAGCACCTGAAGGCAGCATCACTCTTCCTCTGAACACTCACAGCTGATTGGCTGAGGCGCGTCACATGTGGCTCCTGCTCCGCTGCACGGGGGAAGTGACGGCCCCTTATCCATCTGAAAGAGTCTCAGGGGCCCCTCAATAATAATAAGTGACTCTATACAAAGGACTGTGTGATTATTTACTGCTAAAATAACATTTACAGTCAGATCAGGCTTTTGTTCTTAGATCTGCAATAATCCTCCACTGCTGCCTCTTTAATGACACTGATGATGCTGCAGTGTTTACTCTGTTGTTCTGTTTTATATTGTTTTACTTTATATTTCTGTTGGATTATTCCCTTTAGTCTGTTGTTGTTGTTGTTGTTGTTGTTGTTGTTGTCTTTGTTGTTGTTGTTGTTGTTGTGCACTTTCAATCAAGTCAATCAAGTTTTATTTCTAAAGCGCCTTACAACAACCAAAGTTGACCAAAGCGCTGCATACAATAAAAAAAAATGCAATTTAAAAAGGAGTACAATTTCATTAAAAACAGACCATTATCACATTCACAACAGTTGCCACAGAACTATGTGTCAAATGCCTTTTTAAACAGGTGAGTCTTTAGTTTTGTTTTGAACAGGGGCAGGTCTGAAACGGCACGCAACTCAAGCGGCAACGAGTTCCAGAGTTTCGGACCTGCCACAGCAAAAGCCCGATCACCCCACTTTTTGTAATGTGACCTGGGCACCTCCAGCAGGTGGTGTTGGGCAGAACGTAGAGCTCTGCTGGGCTGGTGAGGGGTCAGAGTCTCACATAAATACACAGGTGCAAGGCCATGGATGGAACTGAAAACAAAAAGCAAAAGTTTGTACTGGATTCTGAAAAGGACCGGGAGCCAATGCAGGGAGTAAAGGACAGGTGTGATATGGTCATGTTTGCGAGAGTTGGTGAGGAGCCGGGCAGCAGCATTTTGCACAAGCTGTAATCTGTGAATGAAGGTTTGACTGAGTCCAATATACAGTGCATTGCAGTAATCCAATCGTGAGCTGATGAATGCGTGAATAGTTTTTTCCAGGTCGGAGCGGCTGAGGAAAGGCTTCACTTTAGCCAGAAGGCGAAGCTGGAAAAAACTTGCCTTTACTACAGAGTTAATTTGCTTGTGAAAGTCCAGGTTTGCATCCAGATTAACACCTAGGTTTTTGATGACAGTGTGGGGGACGAGAGACTGAAGACCAGGAACAGTTGAGCTGAGTGGATTTTGAGCGCCAAAAAGAATGAGTTCAGATTTGCCCTCGTTTAAACACAGAAAGTTCTGTGAGAGCCAGAGCTTAATGTCATCCAGACACCTGTGGATGGACTGAGGTGTGTCTGGGGAGTTTGGCGAAACCGGGAGGTAGATTTGTAGATCGTCTGCATACATGTGAAAGGAGACGTTATGGCGAGAGATGATTGAACCCAGGGGCAACATGTAAAGTGAAAACAAAACCGGACCTAAAATGGAACCCTGTGGTACTCCAGAGGACAGGGAGGCTGTAGAGGAGGAAAAGTCATTGAATACGGATACGAATACGAATACGGAAACACTTTGGGGCAGTCGTACATTATAGCAGATAAATGTATTTTTTTCAAAGCTTTGGGGCCCCCTGTAAAGCCTCTGAGGCCCCCCCACTTTAGGAGCCTATTTCTAGCACTTTCTAAAAACATGAAAGCAATGATGCTTTAACCTTTAATGCTCCATATTTCTGTTATTGTAAATACAGATTCAAAGAAACTGAGACATTTTAAAATGCTCTGGATGTTTCACGTTTACAGCTAATCCTGCAGCGCCCTCTACTGGGCACATGTGGAATTACTCATATAACTCACGTTACCTTTACTTATAACAAAAAAGCTTTTTAAAATAAAAATCATTATTTTTTATATGAAAACCAAAGATACTTGTCAGACATTTCCTGCTCATATTTCTGTGACTAATCTACAGCTCAAGTCTTTCTCTACATGTGAGTTGTTTCCCTGTTCACCTGCAGCGTCTCAGCTTCAGTAAATTCATCCAAATGATCCAGTCTGATAAAACACAGATATACAAACATTCTCTGCACAGGTTTATACAAACATACATAATGTACACAGGTACAGTATGTTTACCACACTATTCATTTACATTAGTTTGATGTCAGTCTTATAAAAGAGAGGAGAAACCTATAGTTGATTTTGATACGTTTCATTTACTTTATTGTTTTAGGTTAAACTTCATCAATTATCCATCTATACTTGTTTCCCTTTACTCGCTGCTCTCTGTCGTGTGGAAAGGTTAAAGGTTTTCTCATGTCATCATGTTTGGTATTTCCCACAATAAGGAGAGCACCTGAAGGCAGCATCACTCTCTCCTCCTCTTGACTCGCTGCTGTGGGTCTAAAACAGTTTGAACACACACATCTCATTGGCTCAGGGGAAGTTAGAACATTCAAATATATATCAGCTTCAGTTTCAGGCTTAATGTCCCACTTTGATCCCTTTGCCATTCACAAGGTCCGGGACATGACGGCCCCTCCTCCATCTGAAATAGTCTCAGGGGCCAATACTAATATTTCACTGCTAAAATAACATTAAAGTAAGATCAGGCTTTTGTCCTACTTAGATCTGCATTAATACTGCTGCCTCTTTGCTTTGGCTTTAACTCAAATGGACATTTTGATGATGCTGCATTTTTCATGTTTTGTTCTGTTTTACATGTTGTTGATTGTTTTAGTAGCAGATTTCTGTTGGATTGTTCCGTTTAGTAAAGTTCTTGTGCTTTGTTTGCACTTTGGGCAGTGCTCTGTTTTTAAATGTGATGTAGAAATAAAGTTGACTTCAAAGTAAGTGCTCCTTTTAAAAGTGCAGTGTTTCTGGGCTCATATATCATGGTCTCTGCTGCCCTCTGCTGTCCTTTTTCTGCTACAGCCGTGTCCTCTCCTGTAGACTGACTTTAACACTTATGTTCCATTAGTGGCTTTTTGACGGCTGGAAAAATATTAGAGATGAACATTTGTTCACATGATTATGTTAATGCACTTCAGTTCTGCACAAAACTAATAAAGTTTAAAAATATCAAACTTTATTAGTTGTGGCTTTTCAATTAGCTTTTAATAGCCTAACGATTAATAGCCAAAAATAAAATAAAAAGATTAACAAAGAAAAAAGCTCATTTTCCAAATAAAAAATGAGTTTGGGCAGAAACTGGATTTACATTTTAAAACAGCCTGGGGTCAAAGGTCAGGGAAACGCTGCATTTGAAAGCTAAGACCTACAAAACTCATCGATCATTTTCCTCACGTTTTTGCCCCATTGTCGTCACTTTCTTTCTCATTACATTTTGTCACTTTTTTGTTGCACTGTTGTGACTTTTTTGCTGCGTTTTTGTCTCATTTGTGTGGCTGTTGTGACACTTGAAGCTTTTGGATCTGGTTAAAGCCAAACTGGAGAAAATGTGCTGAGGTTCAGACGGGGAATAAATCCACTCAATACTCAGTTTAGTCACATTTAAACCTGTCCTTTATTTCAAAAACAAACAAATATAACATTTAGAAAAGAGTCCGGGAGCCACACCCCTCCCCAGGCTTTTCCAAAGTCTGATCTTTCATTAGAGGAAACCTTGGGTCATTACCAGTGGGACCTTCAGTTGGAACCACTTTAACGGGACAGGCTTCAGACAGAGCTTTGTGATTCTGTTCAAAGTAGTGCTGTGGTCACAGACAGAGTCACAGATTAATGACATTTAGAACAAAGAAAGCTGACATGATGAGGAACAAAGTCATATCACACTTTCCAAATATCAAACTATAGATCTACACAAATGTCACACAGATACAAAATCCCTTCACTAATGCATTATTGTCTTTTGTGTTTATCTTTAACCTTTAAATGTAAACAGAAAACTTGTGGCTAATGCTAACGGCTATAGGAAAAATATATAGAGGAGGCTCAGGGTTTGAGTCAAATGTAATGTTTTTAATGACATTTTAACTCCACAAACTCAAAGAATATGAAACTCAAAAAGGGATAAATCAATACAACTGGACTTTTAAAAAGAGCTGACAGTTTTGCTGTAAGTCCAGTTGTATTGATTTATCCCTTTTTGAGTTTAATTAATTACCTGGATGACTGAGAAAGTACATTGTCTTATTAAGAAAGAATATGAAAGAAAAAACAAAGCATTTCATCAGAGGAAAAAGAATCAGACGAAACAGGAAACATTTCAGCCCAAACTGCAGTTCAACATGTTTTACACCAAAATGAACTGATACAGTAAAAAGCAAAGTCACAACTTTACAATGAATTTAGAGTCGGCCATTTTAAATCTGCGTCATGTGACCAACAGCAGTCAAGGTCAAGGTCAAGTTTCTTTATAAAGCACATTTACAAAACAGTCATCACTGCCCCAAAGTCATGTGACTTTTCTGTTTCAGGAGCCGCGGCTGCGAACGGGAACTCAAGTAAGTAAATACACCACACAGCTAACCACTGGGGGCGGGTCAGGGGTGGGGCCTGTAGAGGGGCGGGGCTCACCTGTGTTTGTGTCCAGAGCCACTGAGGCTGGTGGGAGGGGCCAGTCGCTGTGAGGGGACGGTGGAGGCGGAGCTCAGAGGAGAGTGGAGACGAGTGGCGACCTATGGCTGGGACCTGGAGGCGGCGGCCGCCGTGTGTCGAGACCTGGACTGTGGATCTCCTGTTTCTACAGAAGAGAGACGAGGGTCTGACAGTAAAGTGTGGCGCATCAAGACTGACTGTGTGAAGAAGAGCTCTGTGAGAGACTGTCTCCACGATCCTGGTTACTCATCTGATTCCCTCCTCCACGTTATTTGTTCAGGTTGGTTTAAATCCAGAGTTTCTTCTTCTCACAATCTCTGCTCAGAGTCAGTTCAGTGAATGTGGTGCTGCCCCCTAGAGGAGGACACAGATAATCCTCTGCTCCCATTGGCCGAGGCGGGGAGTACTCAGTTACTTTTACTCAAGTACTTTATGTAACTGTTTCCACTAACTGCACGTAGAGTATCACACAGTACTTTTACTTCTACTGCAGTAGTATATGTTGAAGTAACAGGATTATTATTTGAAACATTATTTGTTGTTTTGTCTCATTAACATGAAACAAACATGAATCAGACTTTACTCCAACAGTTACTCGAGTATTAGTACTTATGTACTTTTACTGGAGTAGGCAAGGCAAGGCAAGGCAAGGCAAGTTTATTTGTAGAGCACAATTCATACACAAGGCAATTCAAAGTGCTTCACAGTTGCAGAAAGAGAAATTACAAGAAAACAGATAAAATCAATCAATAAAACATCAACATAAAGTTAATCAATGACAGTAAAAGGCAAGAGTGCAGATAAAATACTTTCAGTTTTCATATGCACGGGTAAAAAGAGCTGTTTTCAGCCTGGATTTGAACATTGTCAGAGTTGAGGCCTGTCTCACATCCTCATGAAGACTGTTCCAGATTTTAGCTGCATGAAACTGAAACGCAGCCTCACCGTGTTTATTATTGACTCTGGGAACCACCAGGAGACCCCTCCCTGAAGTTCTCAGGGCCCGAGTTGGTTCATACGGCTCTAACATGTCAGAGATGTACTTTGGTGCTAAACCATGAAAAGACTTGTACACAAGCAGAGCTGTTTTAAATTCTATTCTCTGAGTGACAGGAAGCCAGTGCAGAGACCGGAGCACTGGACTAATGTGGTGGTATTTCCTGGTTCTTGTCAGGACTGGAGCAGCAGCGTTCTGGATGTTCTGCAGCTCTAACAGCTCGTTTAGAAAGGCCAGTGAGCAGCCGTTACAGTAGTCTAACCTGCTAGAGACAAATGCATGGATGAGTCTCTCTAAGTCTGGTTTTGACACTATTCCTCTGATCTTAGCAATGTTCTTCAGATGGTAAAAAGCTGATGATGTTATTGCTTTGATGTGGCTGTTTAAGTTCAGGTCTGAGTCCATGATTACTCGTAGATTTCTAACCTGATTTTTGGTTTCAGAGCGAGAGACTCAAGGTGACTGATAACACTTTGTCTTTGTGTCTGTGGGCCAAAGACAATGATCTCAGTTTTGTCTGAGTTTAGTTGGAGAAAGTTGTTTTGCATAAACTGATCTGTTCGATGCAGTGACAGAGAGTATCTACAGGCCCATGTTCACCTGTATCAGTGACAGAGAGTATCTACAGGCCCATGTTCACCTGTATCAGTGACAGAGTGTATCTACAGGCCCATGTTCACCTGCCGTCAGTGACACATAGATCTGAGTGTCATCTGCGTAGTTGTGGTACGACACATTGTTGCTGTTTATTAGCTGACCCAATGGAAGCATGTACAAGTTGAATAAGAGGGGTCCCAAGATTGACCCCTGGGGGACTCCACAGGTCATGGAAATTATGTCTGAGACACAGTTGCCAATTTCGACAAAGTACGTCCTATCCTCGAGATAGGACTTGAACCAGTTTAGAGCAGTACCAGAGATTCCCACCCAGCTTTCTAACCTGTGAAGTAAGATCCCGTGGTCCACTGTGTCAAAGGCAGCGCTCAGGTCCAGCAGAACTAAAACTGAGACCTTACCTGCGTTTGTGTTCATACGAATATCATTTGTCACCTTGATCAGAGCTGTCTCAGTGCTGTGGTGGGGCCTAAATCCTGACTGGAAAGTATCAAACACATTGTTAGATAGGAGAAAGTAAGTGAGCTGTTGATATATTACTTTCTCTAGGACTTTTCCTAAGAACGGTAGGTTTGATATGGGCCGGTAGTTGTTCAGTAGGTAGTTGTTCAGTACCTTGGGATCAAGGCTGCTCTTCTTTAGAAGAGGCTTAATGACTGCGGTTTTCAAGGCCTTTGGAAATGCTCCAGTCTCAAATGAGATGTTAACTAACTGAACAAGTTGTGGTAACAAGCTGGTCAGCACAGACTTCAGAAATCTAGTGGGTAATTCATCAAGGCAGCATGTACATGAACTCAGACCGGAGATAACCTCTTCGATTGTTTTGTCAGTAACAGGAGTGAAATGTGTCAGCTCAAGGTGTCTAGCTGGTGGCAGGGTTGCTATTTGTGTTGTGGAAATTATGGCATTTTTAATGCCTTGGACTTTGTCATGAAAAAATATTGCAAACTCATTGCACTTAGATGTAGAGATTAGTTCTAAGGGCAGTGAAACTGGAGGGTTAGTTAATCTGTTTACTGTGGAAAACAGAACACGAGGATTGTTTCTGCAGTTTGCGATGATTTTAGAGAAGTACTTCTCCCTTTCTCCACGCAAAATCTGGTTGAACTCAAAAAGCACTTCTTTGTATATCTCAAAATGAACCTGGAGCTTTGACTTGCGCCATTTCCTTTCGGCTTTTCGGCACTCCCTTTTCTGTGCCCTGACCGAATCTTCACTTCTCCAAGGTGCCTTTTGTCTATTGTTAACCATTTTAACCTTGACAGGAGCAATAGTATCCAAAACATTTAAGACGCTTGATGTATAAGAGTCCAACAGATTATCAACATTTGAACATGGAGGATTTTCAAATCTGATCATTTCCATAAACTGTGTCCCTGTTGTATCATTTATGTGTCTTCTCTGAATAACTCCAGGCCCAACCACTGGTTTGGGTGTAACAGACAAGTCAAAAAAGACACAAAAATGATCAGATAAAGCAGCATCAACAACATTCACATTTGATATATTAACACCTTTTGTAATAACTAGATCTAGAGTGTGACCTTTGTTGTGAGTCGCCTCACTCACGTGCTGAGTTAAACCAAACATTTCAAGAACAGCATTAAGTTCTTTTGCATGCCTGTCATTGGTCACATCCACATGCACATTAAAATCACCTGAAATGACTAAACAATCAAAATCAGTGCATATAAATGAAAGTAATTCAGTGAAGTCTTCGATAAAACAATTCTGTGGTGGTTTGTAAATAGTCATATAAAGAATGGAAGATTGTTTTATCTCCATTTTGAAAGACACATACTCAAATGATACAAAAACCCCAAATGACAATTTGTGGATGACTATATTGTCCTTGAATATTGCACAGACACCCCCGCCCCTCTGATTTTGGCGTGTTTCAGACACAAAGTTGAAATTTGATGGACTACACTCAATCAAAACTGCGTTACCAGTGTTTTTGTCAAGCCATGTTTCAGTTAAAAACATAAAATCTAGATTATAAGAGGAAATAAAACTATTTATTAAAAAGGACTTGTTTTTTAACGATCTGGCATTGAGTACAGCATGTTTGAGATTTGTCTGTGTTTGAGTGGATGGAATCTTTTTGCAAGGGATATGGATTAGAGTTCTTTGATTGGACGGTCTGACTGTCCCTCTCTTATCTAATCTATGTTGTTTGACTGTACTAATTGTTTCAGAAGAACACACTCCCTCTGTGGACCTCTGGTTGGTTTTGAGTTTGCTATGCATGGTAGCAACGCAGAGGCCCTTAATGTCCTAGACAGCAGCAGTGAAGCTGCTGGAAATCGGAGGTGGGGGAGGGGCATGATACTTCTTCGTGGATGAAAGCCTTGGTCTTGACATGACTGGAGTGCGGGGAGTCATTTGAATCCCTTGTTTTATCAAGGCTTCAAAATGGTTGGGAAATCCCATAGGTGACTTTGGTGATGGGAATGATTCAGAAAAATCTCTGGAGGGTGTAGATGTACCAGTCGGGCTCAAGGCCTGTGGTGGAGTTGATGAAAGTGGTCCTTCGGCTGAATCATTTACTATAGATGCAGGTGGTGCTGAAGCGGAGCTTTCCCCGGAGATGCAGATGCAGGTGGCGCCGCTGCTATGGTTGAGATGTTTTCTGGTGCAGCTAATTCCTTAACTGTGGCTGGATCCTTAACTGTGGCTGAGTCCATTACTGTAGGTGCAGATGATGCAGCTGCGACTGAATCTTTTATTGGGGATGCAGGCGAAACCTTTGCTGGTGAGCCAGGAGCTCTTCTCATGCTCCTCTCTGCTCTCTCTTGTTGCTCAGGCCTCCACTGATTTTGCAGAGCATGGAGGAGATTTTCCGTCAGTCGTCTCACTCCACCTCTGCTCAAATGTGGTCCATTTCCTTTAAACAGATCGTCGCGTTTCCAGAAAAGATAAAAGTTCTCTATGAAATACAGTCCTCTCGACTCACACACTTTTGACAGCCATGTATTCAACTGAAACAGCCGGGAGAATTTGTTTATTCTCCCGTCGATGTTTGGGATAGGTCCACTGATGAAAATTTGTATTGCGTCTTTGTCCAGACAATCAAGTCTGTCAAAAAGTTTATTAAACTTTTCTTTCAGGACTTCAGACTCTCCGTTTCTTGTGTCAACAGCACCAACATGTAAAACAAGTTTATTTATTCCAGGGTTATTCGTGATTTCCTTGTTAGAACATCTATAATGTCAGAAACTGTAGCAGACGGATAAGTGATTGTAGTCATTATCTCATTGTTTATATTAGATATGGCTCTGTCCCCAAGCAACAGGGTATCTCTGGCCTTGACACTTGGCACAGTGTTTCTCTCCATCTTTGTTTTGACTTCTTGTTCTGTGTTTCTCTCTGTGTTTCTCTCTGACTTTTCTTGCTTGTTATACACATCCCCTGAGAGAGGTGAAAATCTGTTTGTTAACTTTATTCCAGGTGCATTTTTACGAGCATGTTGTCTTTGCTTTGGCCTAGCACCAAGTTGTCTGTTTAGTTTCGGAAATGTTATGGTATCGTTTAGCTTTAGGTTGCAAGTATCAGTTTTTTCCGTCTTCTTACCGGGTTCCACAGGGAGCGTGTCATTAAGTCCTCTTTCCGTCTCTAGAGCATAAATCTTGTCCCGTAGCAGGGAAATTTCTTGTTGATACATCCGACAGCTTTCACAAGGCGATGTTTGCCTTCCTCCCTCAGCCATGTTGACAAGATTGTCGTCGCTGGTTCGTCAAATGAGTTGTAAAAATGGCATCAAAATGAGTAAAAAGCCTTGGTTCACTTAAAAGAAGAGAATAAAATCATATCCAAGACATGTGCCCAAAAATAGAATGATTTAAAAAGCAAAAAAGCAAATAAAGAGGCAAGCGGCAGCAGCAAGCAGAGATACGTCTGCACTCTTGATAAGCAGGAAGCAGAGTAGCTGTTTGGGTCAGTACTTTTAAATGTACTTTGAGTGAAATGATTTTAAAGCAGCCTGACTCTTATTCCAGTGAATACTGAGGCCCCGGCCCATTGGTCAGTTTAGTCACATGACCTTTTGCTCAGGATCATTTCTCTGTCATTTTGAAGGACAGGCTCATAAATAATCTGTCATGAGCTGTTTTTACTCTTCATTCATTAATCTCTCATTTGACACATGTTTAAGGCGTTTAAAGAGATATAAAGCTATTATTTATGTTGGGAAATAATGTGAGACTGCAGGATAAACGGAGCTAAACTAAACCTGATCTGAACAGAAATGTGTTCAAACTCGTGCGTAAAAGTGTCAAAGGAGGACGACTTATTCAGAGCATCATCTGCTCCTCAATATCAATTAGGGCTGCAACGATTAATCGATTAAATCGATTAAACGATTAATCGATTTAATCGATTAATCGTTTAATCGTTTAGTAAAATGCTTCGTATATTATTTTCCCGCTTCGATGATTCGTTTAATTAATATATCTCATTAAAACCGCGTGAAACAGGGCCGCTTACGCACCCGGAACTTTAAGTGGCGTTTGTTTCCGTACGACCGCTTCTAAAGAGCACAGCTCAGTCTAAGGTAGTAAACAGAGCGGAGCTAGCTGTGCTAAAACTCGTAGCCGGGCAGAACCAGGTACCAGAGCGGAGAACCAGGCCGTCGAAATCATCAAAACACGGCTCAAACAAGAAGAAACTCAGCAACGAGAGGTGAAGATAGGACGGAGGCTAACGAGGCGAAAGGACACGGCTCTCCCGGCTATCACGCTACAACAATGCTAACAGCTACAACAATGCTAACAGCTGCATCAATGATGATTTACCATCAGGACGGACGATCTACACATTCATCCACTGTTCAAAGTGTGACATAAGGTAAAGTATGATGGCAAACTTATCTCCTTTCCCTCCTCACCAAACGCAGACTTTAACATCCTACTCTGTCTACTTCTCCCTTGCTGCAAAGTTTTTTACGCTAAATATCTTTACGCTAAATATCTTTACGCTAAATATCTTTACGCTGCATCTACGATTTAAACTAAGATACATAAATCCACAGCTCTAAATATAGTGACCACCTCTTTTGGTTGTACTGCAGAGCCATGTCGTTCTCTGTCTCTCCTGGTGCTTAAAATGTCCAACTTTTTCATTGAAGCCTACCTCGTGATTTATTTTTTAACGTCTAACTGCTTTATAATATATTGCGATCTGTTGCTAGCCCAGTGTTATATACGCTGTAATAGTGAAAAGGTGTGTGTCCTTTAGTGGGATGAAAATGCCTGATCTATAAAAAACAAAAAACGAATTCCTCTGTACTTCAAAGTTCTGCCAAATTGTCCCCCTGGTCTCTGTTTAAACTATTTGAGGTGGTCACACTATTTCAAAAGCAAAATAAACTCTAACACAGTCATACTGTTTCACATGTACTTGAAAGTTTCTCATATCCATCCTTTCATTGCGCACAACAAATACATTTATGAACCATGCAAACTGACACATTATTCCCTGCTCTATGGCAATACTATGACAAAAATAATTAAAATGTTTTCCCTCTTTTAGGAAACCCCTCTGGTTGAGATCCTGGGAAAGAAATGAATCACCTGAGCTTCAGCAGAACATTTCAAGATTATGTCTCCAGTTAGGACCTACTTCACTTGAATAAGAGTAAAAGTACTGATATAAAAGACTCTATGAAGCTGCTCTCTCTCCTCATCATGGACATAAGGACAGGCGTCTCTTTATGAGAGTCAAATGTTGCTGCTTTTGGGACAAACTGATAAGAAATGAAGAATAAATGATGTTATTTCTAGCAGAAAAATCCTTTGTTTAAAACTATGTTTTTTTTCTCTTTTTATAATCTGCTCTAAAGTCATGGAATTTAGTTTTCAATATAAATAAAATACTTATCAGATTAATCGATGTAAATAATCGATAGATTAATCGATTACTAAAATAATCGATAGTTGCAGCCCTAATATTATTTCTATTCAACTTTATTACAGACTCAGAGGGACACAATAAAAGCAACAATAATACAAAACATAACAATGACACGGTGAGTTTAAAAACACAGCTATAGCAGCACCTCCACATCCTCCACTGATCACCAATGAAACTACAGGTGACGTCAACCAGAGACACAACTACTGTATTCACCCACTTATTCAGTCCACAGGAGGATTTGAACAACACTATTTTCATTTAGTCCGTACAAAATCCAAATCTACAACGTTCTACTGTCTGTTCATGTCATCGTCATCAGACAAGTCCTCTGTAAATATATGCACAAGAGATTTGTTTACTTTGTAACATTACGCACTATATTTGACAAATAAGAATCAGGACATTTTGTACTTTTATCCTCCTTTGGTTCTACAGATCAGAACTTTTCACTGCATTGTATTTGACGTCCTGCTCCAGGCCACAGCATCAACAATGTTCAAGTTCATATGACGGGTTTTAACGCTTTGGAAAATAGGACTTATTTAGAAGGATCACATCAGTTACATAATTATCTTTTTATTTCAGTCAAGCAGCAATTTTAATGAAGAAATGTTGGCAGAAGTTTCTTTTGTTTGTTTTTTAAGCTGCTGACAGGAAGTGACATAGATAAAGGTAAAGTTCACAGCAGTTTGACTCATGTCCCTTTAGATGTGTTTAAGATGATTCCAGACGAGTCCAGGCGGTGGCGCCGAGGGCGGAGAGGAGCCTCAGATCACGCAGCGTCTCACGTTGGTTAGACAGAGTTTGGGAATAAAGCTATTTTAAAGTTTGTGAATTTGCAAAATAACAGACTCTCCTCTTACAGTTTAGGATTAGAATAATAAACTTATGCTTATTTAAATGTAGGGCATATGTTGAACACACTGGCACTTTCTGAAAATACAAAGCCTGTGAAGCATTCCTGCAGATCAAAGTAGATCTGTGATGAGAAAAGAGGAGGCAGGAGGCTGCGGAGCGTTTCTGATCTAAACACAACTGAGATCCAATCATCTGTCAGTCTGCTGTCAGCGAACCTGTTTACAGCACTTCATTTCCCATCATCCCTTTGGCCGCTGTAGTTCAGGCGGTCGAGCGAGGCGCCTGCCCAAGGCGCTCCAGCCGCCTCGCTCTGACGAGAGACCGGCACCATCGCACAGGTCTGAGCGAGGAGGTGCCATGTGGGACACGAATCTGACCTGCAGCGCCTCATCTTCAACACACCTATTGACTTAACACGGTCGGCACGGCAACAGTTTACAATTGTTGTCCTTCTTCTATGTCACTTCCTGTCAGTGTCCAATAAGGAAGTGAAACTATAAACGTCACAAAATGGACAAACTAAAGAAAACTGGGAACAATCTTTATCTAAATCTGTTTTAGTAAAAACTGTGTCTAATGTGTCTGAGGCTCTTTAACTGTTGCAGCTCAGGCTCATATTTCACTGTTGGAAATAGGAGATGATTATTGTGTTTCCTCATTTTAAAGCACGTGTTAAAGAAACACAGAGGGCGAACAGGGCGATATTCAGCAGGTCACATGTGTGTCTTTGAAGCACACGCCTCGTTCTCTCCTCTCGGTCCTTCATTGATCCAAGTCCATTTGCTCTGAGCTCTGATGTGAGCGTGATCATGTTGTTCACAGCTGTTCAGTCGCTGTACCAAATGCAAAGAGAAACTTAACTCAAACGGATCCCCAGCTCTAACAGAGAACGTGTTCCACGCTCCGAGGTGGAAAAACAGTCGCTAATGAAATGAAAAGCTGCTGGATCGGCCGTGAGGCGGACATGGAGCCACGGACGCCATTTTACCCTGATTTTCCACATGGTCTGTTTTCAAAAGCAGGAATTAATGGTATTAATTGGATTTATGGCCCCGCCCTCCCTACAGGCCGTCAGGATGGGAAGTAAAGGCTCAAATCACCAAAGCCTCCGCTGGGTCACAGAAAGGTTCAAATACACATTAGATTTAACCTTTGACCTAAATGTGGGTGATGGTCGACAACAGCTGGAAACATCTGCAATCCAGGTCAATGTCAAAGTAAAGAGTTTAGGATGTAATAGTTTAGTGTTTCTAAAGAGGCCCTGCCCACTTTGACCTCTTTTTGTCTCAGCACTTCCTTAGTAAACACAAGCTGTTATTATTGGCTGCACCGCTTCTAACTCAGCCCTTAACACACATTTTTAATGTATCAATTGAATCTGAAATCATTCCACATTCATGGAAAGCAGCCCATGTTCTGCCGCTACATAAAGATGGCCCTACAAATATCTTAAATAATTATCGACCAATATCACAACTACCATGTCTTGCTAAAATTTTAGAAAAACTTGTAAGTAATCAAATTAAATCATTTTTAATTAAGCATTCTGTCCTAAAACCATATCAGTCTGGCTTTAGACAAGGCCATAGCACTGTCACTGCCACAACTAAAGTTTTAAATGACATCTATGCAGCACTTGATCGTAGGCAAGAGTGTTTGGCCCTATTCATTGATTTATCAAAGGCTTTTGATTCTGTGAATCATCAAATACTGTTAAAGCAGCTACAACATATTGGATTTGATAAAAAAGCCTATAATTGGTTCTCAAACTATCTTTCAAACAGAACACAAGCAGTTGTAGCTGATGGTTTTAAATCTGAGTTTTTAATCACAGATAAAGGAGTCCCCCAGGGCTCTATTTTGGGTCCATTGTTGTTCACGATCTTCATAAATTCTATTGGGTGCAATATCAAACATAGCTCTATACACTTATATGCAGATGATGCAATGTTGTACACCAGTGCTCCCTCTGCTGGTCAAGCTGCCCAGTTCCTACAGGAAGATTTTGATGAAATTCAAAATTCATTAATAAAACTTAAACTTTCACTAAATACACGCAAAACTAAGTATATGTTGTTTTCCAAGAGGCAAGAAGTTCAACCTTTAAATATCCATACATCTGATGGCACAGCTATAGAAAGAGTGTCCTCTTATAAGTACTTGGGTTTCTGGCTGGATGAGAAATTGACTTTTAAAACACATGTTTCAAAACTATGCCGTAGTCTTAAATCGAAATTATCATTTTACTTTAGAACCAAATCTTGTATTCCATTGAATTATAGAAAAGAAATCGTTCAAGCTACGTTTTTATCAGTTCTTGATTATGGCGACACAGTTTATATGCAACACTTCACTTTCCGTTCTTAAACCTCTCGATGCAGTTTATCTTTCTGCTATTGGATTTATAACTGGAGACAAATACAGAACTCATCACTGTTTACTGTAGGACAAAGTCGGCTGACAAATCGAAGAGAGCAACACTGCATTTTATTTATTTATAAGGGACTTGTTGGGAGGCTTCCTGATTATCTCGCATGTGAACTCAACTACAGCTCAAGTAGCTACAACACCAGGTCACATGACTGTTTAGTTCTGAAAAATGGACTCGTAAAGAGTGACACGGGAAAAAGAGGCTTTTCTTATTACGCTGCCCACAAATGGAACGAACTACAAACACTTTTACAATTGAACTCTTTAGTGCCTCTTTCACATCTAAAACGGTTAGTATTCGATATGTATAAAGAAAATTGTACTTGCTTTAATTGATACTTGTAAAAATGTCTGTTGTAAATATTGTATTGTTATTCACTGTTATGAAACATGGAGCTCATGAAAAAGAGAGTCTTGTAATCTCATTGGGCCTTCCCTGTATAAATAAAGATAAAATAAAATAAAAGTAGTGACTCTTCCTGTAGAGCGTGAAGTCCGTTCATTCAGCGGAGAACGAGGGGAAATGTTTGTGTCTAAAATCTGATGTCGAGTCGATTGATTTGTGTCAAATGTTCATT
Organism: Neogobius melanostomus; assembly: GCA_007210695.1. Lineage (NCBI taxonomy): Eukaryota > Metazoa > Chordata > Actinopteri > Gobiiformes > Gobiidae > Neogobius > Neogobius melanostomus. Next base: position 275,849 of record VHKM01000897.1, read on the forward strand.
TGCATCAACAAGTCGACACTGCACTGTTTCTCTGCGCGGGATAAAAACGGCTTTGTGTCCGAGTAGAACCGTCTCCAGTCCTGTGTAACTAATACGAGTGAAGGGGCGGGGCCAATTCATGGCCACGCCCACGAGAACTTCCAGAATAAAGTGAATAGAAATAAAGTTTGATTTGATTGATTGAAGTTAAAGGTAATAGTTTGTTATTTCCTGCTGACGGCGCCGCTCTGCACAGACCCACATCAGAGACACTGAAACATTACTGACCTTTACTACATAAAGGAGAGACTTACTGCAGAGCAGCTCAGACTGTGATCTTCATACGCACTATGTAAACCTGCACTGATAATACTGTTTATTTTATTTGTTACTGTTTATACTTTTGCCCCTTAAAGTTTGTGGTCATTGTATATAAAATAGCTCTATTTCCTGTTTATGAGTTTGCACATTTCCTGTGTGTCCTGCACAGCCTGAGAGTTTCTGAGAGCTGAATGTAACCAGTGAATTTCTCTATTGTCAGATCAATAAAGGCTTATCTTATCTTAGACTCGGTGCGGCTGGTCGGGGGCGGAGCCTGTGTTCAGGATCTCTGCAGATCCAGGACCAGTCCTTGGCCCAGTCCTGGGCCGGGGTCTGTGAGGGGGCCTTGGACCGTCGCGGGGCAGAGGTGCTGTGCAGGGAGCTGGGCTGTGGGGCTCCTCTCCTCCAGGGGGCGCTCTCTCCTCTGGGGCAGACGTTCCACTGTGAGGGAAACGAGTCTAAGCTGATGGACTGTAACCGGACCAGGACCGGTCCAGAGACCTGCCCCACTCTCAACCTCACCTGCAAAGGTAAGAGGGTGGGGCCAGGGGCGGGGCCTGTAGAGGGGCGGGGCTCACCTGTGTTTGTGTCCAGAGCCACTGAGGCTGGTGGGAGGGGCCAGTCGCTGTGAGGGGATGGTGGAGGCGGAGCTCAGAGGAGAGTGGAGACGAGTGGTGACCTCTGGCTATGTCCTCTGGGACCTGGAGGCGGCGGCCGCCGTGTGTCGAGGCCTGGACTGTGGATCTCCTGTTTCTACAGAAGAGAGACGAGGGTCTGACAGGAGTAAAGTGTGGAGCGTCGACACTGACTGTGTGAAGAAGAGCTCTGTGAGAGACTGTCTCCTCGATGACTCATCTAATTCCCTCCTCCAGGTTATTTGTTCAGGTTGGTTTAAATCCAGAGTTTCTTCTTCTCACAATCTCTGCTCAGAGTCAGTTCAGTGAATGTGGTGCTGCCCCCTAGAGGAGGACACAGATAATCCTCTGCTCCCATTGGCCGAGGTGGGGAGTACTCAGTTACTTTTACCCAAGTACTTTTATGTAACTGTTTCCACTAACTGCACGTAGAGTATCACACAGTACTTTTACTTCTACTGCAGTAGTTTATGTTGAAGTAACAGTACACATAAAAAACTACTTCAATCTTATATATTTGTATCTAACATGACTTTCCTTTGGCTAAAGTTTATGGATTATTATTTGAAACATTATTTGTTGTTTTGTCTCATTAACATGAAACAAACATGAATCAGACTTTACTCCAACAGTTACTCGAGTATTAGTACTTATGTACTTTTACTGCAGTAGCTGTTTGGGTCAGTACTTTTAAATGTACTTTGAGTGAAATGATTTTAAAGCAGCCTGACTCTTATTCCAGTGAATACTGAGGCCCCGGCCCATTGGTCAGTGATGCCACAGCATCAACAATGTTCAGTAACTGTTGCAGCTCAGGCTCATATTTCACTGTTGGAAATAGGAGATGATTATTTGTGTTTCCTCATTTTAAAGCACGTGTTAAAGAAACACAGAGGGTGAACAGGGCGATATTCAGCAGGTCACATGTGTGTCTTTGAAGCACACGCCTCGTTCTCTCCTCTCGGTCCTTCATTGATCCAAGTCCATTTGCTCTGAGCTCTGATGTGAGCGTGATCATGTTGTTCACAGCTGTTCAGTCGCTGTACCAAATGCAAAGAGAAACTTAACTCAAACGGATCCCCAGCTCTAACAGAGAACGTGTTCCACGCTCCGAGGTGGAAAAACAGTCGCTAATGAAATGAAAAGCTGCTGGATCGGCCGTGAGGCGGACATGGAGCCACGGACGCCATTTTACCCTTATTTTCCACATGGTCTGTTTTCAAAAGCAGGAATTAATGGTATTAATTGGATTTATGGCTCCGCCCTCCCTACAGGCCGTCAGGATGGGAAGTAAAGGCTCAAATCACCAAAGCCTCCGCTGGGTCACAGAAAGGTTCAAATACACATTAGATTTAACCTTTGACCTAAATGTGGGTGATGGAAACATCTGCAATCTAGGTCAATGTCAAAGTAAAGAGTTTAGGATGTAATAGTTTAGTGTTTCTTCCTGGTGTTGTTGTAAAGAGGCCCCTCCCACTTTGACCTCTTTTTGTCTCAGCACTTCCTTTGTAGTGACTCTTCCTGTAGAGCGTGAAGTCCGTTCATTCAGCGGAGAACGAGGGGAAATGTTTGTGACTAAAATCTGATGTCGAGTCGATTGATTTGTGTCAAATGTTCATTTGCATCAACAAGTCGACACTGCACTGTTTCTCTGCGCGGGATAAAAACGGCTTTGTGTCCGAGTAGAACCGTCTCCAGTCCTGTGTAACTAATACGAGTGAAGGGGCGGGGCCAATTCATGGCCACGCCCACCAGAACTTCTGGAATAAAGTGAATAGAAATAAAGTTTGATTTGACTGATTGAAGTTAAAGGTAATAGTTTGTTATTTCCTGCTGACGGCGCCGCTCTGCACAGACCCACATCAGAGACACTGAAACATTACTGACCTTTACTACATAAAGGAGAGACTTACTGCAGAGCGGCTCAGACTGTGATCTTCATACGCACTATGTAAACCTGCACTGCTAATACTGTTTATTAGGCCCGAGAGCCTGGCAGGGTCCGGGCCTGTTGTTATTGTACAGGCAGTGCGCGGAGCGCACGTCCCAAAAAGAGCGCGGAGCGCTCAAGAAACAGAGCGCGGAGCGCTCCCAATGCATTACACAGTAATAACGACACTCCCGGCACCCCGACCTGTCCGGTGATGTAAGCGTGTGCCGCGAAAGCGGCACATTTGTTGCTGCTCGCATGAAAAAAGGTGAAAACCACAGGCAAGGCGCAACATGGACAAGAAAGCATGGCCACTCACCAGCACTCAAAACACTGTTAGAGTGACTCAGGGCATCGAGGCCTATCCGATAATATAGGTCTTTGCCGCGAAAGCGGCATATTTGCTTCTGCTCGCACAAAAATACGGGAAAAAAAACCCATTGGGATATATTGAGAAAGAAGAGGTAAATGACGAGCGCAACGCGCTCGTATTTGATAATAAACCCCACGGTTGGATTACTGGACGTGAGACCTTTCCGATTATATAAATATGCGCCGCCGAAGGCGGCGCTATATTGTTATTGTACGGGTTTTTCTTATTATTATTAGGCCCGAGAGCCTGACAGGGTCCGGGCCTGTTGTTATTGTACAGGCAGTGCGCGGAGCGCACTGAAGAAAGACGTGCGCGTAGCGCACGTCCCAAAAAGAGTGCGGAGCACTCAAGAAACAGAGCGCGGAGCGCTCCCCATGCATTACACTGTAATAACGACACTCCCGGCACCCCGACCTGTCCGGTAATATAAGCGTGTGCCGCGAAAGCGGCACATTTGTTGCTGCTCGCATGAAAAAAGGACAAAAACCACAGGCAAGGCGCAACATGGACAAGAAAGAAGTCGATGACGAGCGCGTTGCGCTCGTCATCGACCATGGCCACTCACCAGCACTCAAAACACTAATACAGTGACTCAGGGCATTGAGCCCTATCCAATAATATGGGTCTTTGCCGCGAAAGCGGCATATTTGCTTCTGCTCGCACAAAAATACGAAAAAAAAATCCATTGGGAAATATTGAGAAAGAAGAGGTAAAATACGAGCGCAACGCGCTCGTATTTGACAATGAACCCCACGGTTGGATTACTGGACGTGAGACCTTTCCGAATATATAAATATGCGCCGCCTTTGGCGGCGCTATATTGTTATTGTACGGGTTTTTCTTATTCTTATTATTATTATTAGGCCCGAGCGGCCTGCCGTCGCAAGGGCCTATTGTAATCGCAACGCAGTGCGCGGAGCGCACTGTACCTAAGTGCGCGGAGCGCACGAAAACAGCGCGAAGCGCTGTCCCCATGTCAACCGTAAACTCACCGTGTAAAACAGTGACTGCCCACACCTCTGGTGTGGGCCCTTTATACTTGTTATTGCATGAAAGTGAATGGGGGTATATGGCCAACTGACATACGGAAGTGGATGACGAGCGCGAAGCGCTCGTCATCCACCTCGGACCCCCACGGCTGCGTGGGGGTCGTTAAGAGCTTTCCAAATATGTATAATATGTTGTCGTCACGAAAGCGACTATATTGTTTTTGCAAGAAATATTATTATTTTTCTTTATTCTTTATTAGGCCCGAGCGGCCTGCCGTCGCAAGGGCCTATTGTAATCGCAACGCAGTGCGCGGAGCGCACTGTACCTAGGTGCGCGGAGCGCACGAAAACAGCGCGAAGCGCTGTCCCCATGTTAAACGTAAACTCACCATGTAACACAGTGACTGCCCACACCTCTGGTGTGGGCCCTTTATACTTGTTATTGCAGGAAAATTAATGGGTAAACGCAACGCAGTGCGCGAAGCGCACTGTACCTAGGTGCGCGGAGCGCACGAAAACAGCGCGAAGCGCTGTCCCCATGTCAAACGTAAACTCACCGTGTAAAACAGTGACTGCCCACACCTCTGGTGTGGGCCCTGTATACTTATAATTGCATGAAAATGAATGGGGGTATATGGCCAACTGTCATACGGAGGTTGATGACGAGCGCGAAGCGCTCGTCATCAACCTCCGAGCCCCACGGCTGCGTGGGGGTGGTTGAGAGCTTTCCAAAAATGTATAATATGTTGTCGTCGCGAAAGCGACGATATTGTTTTTGCAAAAAATATTATTATTTTTCTTTATTCTTCTTCTTTCTTTCTTCTTCTTCTGCTCTTTGAGCAGCGATTTGACCCCCTGAACATAGTTGAAAACTCACCAAACTTTGCCCAAAATTCAGGTCCGGTGAAAAATTAATTTAAATGTGTGTTTCGTATTGGGGAAATAAAAAATGGCGCGACAGCGCCACCTACAAAAGTGAAAATACATTACGCCTATGGAGGAGGGGCCAACATCAACTTTGTCGTAGAGTGACGAGATTCGGTACAGACATTTGTCATGTGACGACAAACAAAAAATATTATTGTGGCCACACCCCCAGACAAACCGGAAGTCCGCCATTTTGACAGGAAGGTGGGAAAATGCTGAGTCAGCGTTTTCGCTGACGTCGCATTTGAACAAACTCCTCCTAGGGCGTTTCACCAAATGAGCTCAAATTCGTTCCAGCTCATCTACAGATGTGGGGCATCAAAAGTTATCCAAATTTTTGGCTAAGTTATACGGTTTGTGTGCGGCGAAGCCGCAATCTTTACGAAGAATTTTGCGACTTATCGTAAACAACAAAATGCTCCCATTCGCACAAACAAACTCCGATTAAAAATCGGAAATATACATTTTATTGACCTTTCACCCCCGGACACAACAAATGTGAAAACGTGACATTGGGCGCGACAGCGCCCCCTCTAGGCTGAGAACAAAAAATGCATTATCGGAAAAAAATTAGTTTCTCGGAAATGGATAAAATTCGGCACAAAAATTGTTGATGGCATCCCGATCAAAAAAGCCAATAGGACCCATACCGTATTTTGTACGGTGTTGCCATGGTGACGCCCGGGGCCCCCATGTTATCCTAATGGGACTAACACATAAATCTCACATTATACACAATTACAGCGCGTTAGCGCCCTCTGTAAGGAGCTTATGGACAGTGGTCATGGAAGTACGGCCCGTTAGGGCCATCTGATGCTGCTTGTGAAATAAAAAAGATTTGGGGCGCGCTAGCGCCCTCTGCAGGTTGGAGCCATTATTCACATGGAGAGGCTAAAAAATGTAGTTTTGATGTTTACTGACAAAGATTTATGGCACATCAGGGCAATAAAATGTAGTGTGGCCACACTAGCGCCCTCGGTAGGGTCATGGCGCGGCAATGTAGGCGCTAAAGGAGGCACGGCCCGTGAGGGCCGTTCGATGCCGCTTGCGGCTTTAATTCTTTCTTCTTCTTCTTCTTCTTCTGCTCTTTGAGCAGCAATTTGACCCCCTGAACATAGTCGAAAACTCACCAAACTTTGCCCAAAATTCAGGTCCGGTGAAAAATTAATTTAAATATGTGTTTCGTATTGGGGAAATAAAAAATGGCGCGACAGCGCCACCTACAAAAGTGAAAATACATTACGCCTATGGAGGAGGGGCCAACATCAACTTTGTCGTAGAGTGACGAGATTCGGTACAGACATTTGTCATGTGACGACAAACAAAAATATTATTGTGGCCACGCCCCCAGACAAACCGGAAGTCCACCATTTTGACAGGAAGGTGGGAAAATGCTGAGTCAGCGTTTTCGCTGACGTCGCATTTGAATGAACTCCTCCTAGGGCGTTTCACCAAATGAGCTCCAAATCGCTCCAGCTCATCTCGAGATGTGGGGCATCAAAAGTTATCCAAATTTTTTGGCTAAGTTTTACGGTTTGTGTGCGGCGAAGCCGCAATCTTTACGAAGAATTTGCGACTTATCGTAAACAACAAAATGCTCCCATTCGCACAAACAAACTCCGATTAAAAATCGGAAATATACATTTTATTGACCTTTCACCCCCGGACACAACAAATGTGAAAACGTGACATTGGGCGCGACAGCGCCCCCTCTAGGCTGAGAACAAAAAATGCATTATCTGAAAAAAATTAGTTTCTCGGAAATGGATGAAATTCGGCACAAAAATAGTTGATGGCGTCCCGATCAAAAAAGCCAATGAGACCCATACCGTATTTTGTACGGTGTTGCCATGGTGACGCCCAGGGCCCCCCATGTTATCCTAATGGGACTGACACATAAATCTCACATTATACACAATCACAGCGCGTTAGCGCCCTCTGTAAGGAGCTTGTGGACAGTGGTCATGGAAGTACGGCCCGTCAGGGCCGTCCGATGCTGCTTGTGAAAGAAAAAAGATTTGGGAAATAAAAAATGGCGCGACAGCGCCACCTACAAAAGTGAAGATACATTGCGCCTATCGAGGAGGGGCCAATTTCAACTTTGTCGTAGAGCGACGGGATTCGGTACAGCCATTTGTCATGTGACGACAAACAAAAATATTATTGTGGCCACACCCCCTGACAAACCAGAAGTCCGCCATTTTGACAGGAAGTCTGGAAAATGCTCAGTCAGCGTTTTCGCTGACGTCGCATTTGAACAAACTCCTCCTAGGGCGTTTCACCAAATGAGCTCAAATTCGTTCCAGCTCATCTACAGATGTGGGGCATCAAAAGTTATCCAAATTTTTTGCCTAAGTTTTACGGTTTGTGTGCGAAGAAGCCGCAATCTTTACGAAGAATTTTGCAACTTATCGTAAACAACAAAATGCTCCCATTCGCACAAATGAATTCCAATTAAAAATCGGAAATATACATTTTATTGACCTTTCACCCCCGGACACAACAAATGCCAAAAGTGACATTGGGCGCGATAGCGCCCCCTGTAGGCTGAGAAGAGAAAATGCATTATGAGAAAACAGTTTCTCGGAAATGGATAAAATTCGGCACAAAAATAGTTGATGGCATCCCATCAAAAAAGCCAATGGAACCCATACCGTATTTTGTACGGTGTTGCCATGTGATGCCCGGGGCCCCCATGTTATCCCAATGGGACTGACACATAAATCTCACATTATACACAATTACAGCGCGTTAGCGCCCTCTGTATGGAGCTTGTGGACAGTGGTCATGGAAGTACGGCCCGTTGGGGCCGTCCGATGCTGCTTGTGAAATAAAAAGGATTTGGGGCGCGCTAGCGGCCTCTGCAGGTTGGAGCCATTATTCACATGGAGAGGCTAAAAATGTACTTTTGATGTTTACTGACAAAGATTAATGGAATATCAGGGCAATAAAATGCAGTGTGGCCACGCTAGCGCTCTCGTAGGGTTATGGCGCGGCAATGTAGGTGCTAAAGGAGGCACGGCCCGCGAGGGCCGTTCGATGCCGCTTGCGGCTTAATTATTTCTTCTCCCCCCCCGGAGCCAGTTTCGGCAACTTCCCACTGACGAAAAGTCCTGATTTTTGCCCAAAATTCAATTAGGTGAAAAAAAAAACTTCACATCTCCAAAATTTAAAAATTCAAAAAAATGGCGCGTCAGCGCCCCTGGAAAAACAGCATTAACATTGCGCCCTATGGCCAGACCCCCCAAAATCCCGAAATCGCCAAAACTTTAGTTCGTCGTAGACGAACAAAATTCGGCACAGTAATTGGTCACGTGAAGCCAAACAAAAAACATATTACGCGGTTGCTAGGCAACCATCAGGAGGGCGGCCATATTGGCCAGAACAGCGATTGGCGCCGAAGGCGCCATTTCGTGCCCTCGCATTTGAACGAACTCGTCCTAGGGCGTTGAACGCAGCGACTCCCCGTTCGCTCCAGATCATCTACACAAGTGGGACATCAAAAGTTATTAAAAACTTTCTAATAGGATTAACGGTGTTGTCATGGCAACGCCATGAATTTGGCGTCCGTTTTCAGCGCTCGCCACCGCATTCAAAGAGTCATAACTCGCACAAACTGTGGCCGATTTGAGCGAAATTTGAATCGTTGGTCGAGTCGTCGACCCCGGATGTTTTGATATATGAAATTTGAAAATGGGCGCGATAGCGCCCCCTGCAGAGCACCAAATAAAAATGAATGAGGAAAAAAATTGAACTTTGTCGTAGACAAACGAAATTTGGCACAGACATCTGTCACGTGACCCCGAACAAAAAACGTATTGAGGCCACGCCCCTTTTCCCACCGTGTTGCCATGGCAACGACCCGATGTCAACTTTGGCGCAGCCAAACCAAAATTAGTACACGCGTGCGTCATGACTGTCTGAACAAAAAAATACATTACATGGTTGCTAGGCAACCAACAGGAGGTCAGCCATTTTGGGAAAAATTGAGTAATCTGTCGCCGAAGGCACCATTTCGTGCACTCGCATTTGAACGAACTCCTCCTAGGGCGTTGAACGCAGCGACTCCCCGTTCGCTCCAGATCATCTACACAAGTGGGACATCAAAAGTTATTAAAAACTTTCTAATAGGATTAACGGTGTTGTCATGGCAACGCCATGAATTCGGCGTCCATTTTCAGCGCTCGCCGCCACGTTCAAACAGTCATAACTCGCACATACTGTGGCCGATTTGAGCGAAACTTGAATCGTTGGTCGAGTCGTCGACCCCGGATGTTTTGAATATGAAATTTGAAAATGGGCGCGATAGCGCCCCCTGCAGAGCATCAAATAAAAATGAATAGGGAACAAAACTGAACTTTGTCGTAGACAAAAGAAATTTGGCACAGACATCCGTCACGTGACCCCGAACAAAAAGTCATGAGGCCACGCCCTTTCCCCAACGTGTTGCCATGGCAACGACCCGATGTCAACTTTGGCGCAGCCAAACCAAAATTGGTACACGTGTGCGTCACGACAGTCCAAACAAAAAAGTACATTACATGGTTGCTAGGCAACCAACAGGAGGGCGGCCATTTTGGGAAAAAATGTAGTAATCTGGCGCCGGAAGGCGTCATTTCGTGCACTCCCATTTGAACGAACTCGTCCTAGGGCGTTGAACGCAGCGACTCCCCATTCGCTCCAGATCATCTACACAAGTGTGACATCAAAAGTTATTAAAAACTTTCTAATAGGATTAACGGTGTTGTCATGGCAACGCCATGAAGTCGGCGTCCGTTTTCAGCACTCGCCGCCGTGTTTAAACAGTCATAACTCTCACAAACTGAAGCCGATTTGAGCGTAACTTCAATCGTTGGTCGAGTGGTCGACCCCAGATGTTGTGATTTAGGACATTTGAAAATGGGCGCGATAGCGCCCCCTGCAGAGCACCAAATCAAAATGAATGAAGAATAAAATCCAACTTGGCAACGACCTGATGTCAACTTTGGAGCAGGCAAACCAAAATTGGTACACGCGGTGCGTCATGACTGTCCGAACAAAAAAGTACTTTACGTGGTTGCTAGGCAACCAACAGGAGGTCGGCCATTTGGGAAAAATGGAGTGATCTGGCGCCAAAGGCGCCATTTCTTGCCTTTGCTCTTTTACAAACTCGACGAGGGTGGCAGCGACATCATAACCACGTAGGGCGCGGAAGCGCCTCCCGGTTATTGGGCGGCGTGCGGCCACCGGCGTCAACCGGCCAAACGAGACCCTCGAGGGCCTCTAAATGCCGCTTGCGGCTTTAATTATTATTATTATTATTTTTTTCTTCTCCCCTAAAAAGCCAGTTTCGGCAACTTCCCACCGACGAAAAGTCCTGAATTTTTGCCCAAAATTCAATTAGGTGAAAAAAAAAGCCTTCACATCTCCAAAATGTAAAAAATCAAAAAAATGGCGCGTCAGCGCCCCTGGAAAAACAGCGTTAACATTGCGCCCTATGGCCAGACCCCCCAAAATCCCCAAATCCCCGAAAATTTTACTTCGTCATAGACGAAAAAAATTCGGCACAGTCATTGGTCACGTAAAGCCAAACAAAAAAACATATTATGCGGTTGCTAGGCAACCATCAGGAGGGCGGCCATATTGGCCAGAAAAGCGATCTGGCGCCGAAGGCGCCATTTCGTGCGCTCGCATTTGAACGAACTCGTCCTAGGGCGTTGAACGCAGCGACTCCCCGTTCGCTCCAGATCATCTACACAAGTGGGACATCAAAAGTTATTAAAAACTTTCTAATAGATTAACGGTGTTGTCATGGCAACGCCATGAATTCGGCGTCCATTTTCAGCGCTCGCCGCCGCATTCAAAGAGTCGTAACTCGCACAAACTGTGGCCGATTTGAGCGAAACTTGAATCGTTGGTCGAGTCGTCGACCCCGGATGTTTGATATATGAAATTTGAAAATGGGCGCGATAGCGCCCCCTGCAGAGCACCAAATAAAAATGAATGAGGAAAAAATTGAACTTTGTCGTAGACAAAAGAAATTTGGCACAGACATCTGTCACGTGACCCCGAACAAAAAACGTATTGAGGCCACGCCCCTTTCTCACCGTGTTGCCATGCAATGACCCGATGTCAACTTTGGCGCAGCCAAACCAAAATTAGTACACGCGTGCATCACGACTGTCCGAACAAAAAAGTACATTACATGGTTGCTAGGCAACCAACAGGAGGTCGGCCATTTTGGGAAAAATTGAGTAATCTGTCGCCGAAGGCGCCATTTCGTGCCCTCGCATTTGAACGAACTCGTCCCTAGGGCGTTGAACGCAGCGACTCCCCGTTCGCTCCAGATCATCTACACAAGTGGGACATCAAAAGTTATTAAAAAACTTTCTAATAGGATTAACGGTGTTGTCATGGCAACGCCATGAATTCGGCGTCCGTTTTCAGCGCTCGCTGCCGCGTTCAAAGAGTCATAACTCGCACAAACTGAAGCCGATTTGAGCGAAACTTGAATCGTTGGTAGAGTCGTCGACCCCAGATGTTGTGATATAGGAAATTTGAATATGGGGCACGATAGCGCCCCCTGCAGACCACCAAATAAAAATGAATGAGGAAAAAAAATTAACTTTGTCGTAGACAAAAGAAATTTGGCACAGACATCCGTCACGTGACCCCGAACTAAAATGTCATTGAGGCCACGCCCCTTTTCCCACCGTGTTGCCATGGCAACGACCCGATGTCAACTTTGGCGCAGCAAACCAAAATTGGTACACGCGTGCGTAATGACAGTCCGAACAAAAAAGTACATTGCATGTTTGCTAGGCAACCAACAGGAGGCGGCCATTTTGGGAAAAATGTAGTAATCTGGCGCGAAGGCGCCATTTCTTGCCTTTGCTCTTTTATAATCTCGACCTAGTGTGACAGGTAGGGCGCGGTAGCGCCTCCCGGTTATCGGGGCGCGTGCGGCCGCCGGCGTCAACCGGCCAAACGAGACCCTCGAGGGCCTCTAAATGCCGCTTGCGGCTTTAATTAGGCCCGAGCCGGACGCAGTCCCCGGCAAGGGACTATTGTTTTTGTGTGGTTTCTTATTATTATTTGCGTTCTCCGTAAAGGATCGTACTTTTGACCCGCTCAACGTTGCCGAAAACTCACCAAATTTGGCGGAGCCATTGGGGTGCTGTGAAATTTATGTAAATAGACGAATTGGCCACGCCAAAACAAAATGGCTCCACAGCGCCCCCTCAAGTTGACGCCCATACAAATGAAAACACGCGTTTGTGGCCGTAGGCCCAAACCCTTGGGTACTGTGAAAGGGGACATCAGGACAAACCAAAACGCAATTGGAGCGCCACGCCGGATGCACAGGGAGTCGGCCATTTTGACTTCAATTGAAAAAACAGCTGGACTCAACTTATGTTTTAACGAACTAGTCCCTGGTTTTTCATCCAAATAAAATCATACTTGGCACAGTGCATCTAGACATCTTGAACTTCAAGAATCAGTAACGGTTTGTAAAACATTCCAACGGTCTCCTCATAACGCCGCGGCGAAGAATGCGTACATTCGTGGATTTTGGGAAGACAGCTCACGCTCACAGGCATTGGCCAACAGAGCTCATATTCAAGTCACTAATGCACCACCCGAAACTGAACAGAACGCAGCCATTAACATATACGCTGCTCCCAGGACAGCGCTCCCTAGCTATACCTTGAAAACTGCAGTTTGGAATTTTTTTATACAACTTTGCCAGTAATGTTCTAAACACTGACTCAAACAAAACAATACATTACAGTCATGTCATATTTCATAAGATGTGGGCGTGGCCAAAGAAAATGTCTCAAAAATGGCACATTATCCTTCATAATTCAAATATGCACTAAAACAGTGAGCTCATACTTGTGTCACTAATGCACCACCCCAAGCTGAACCAAACGCACTCATTTTTAGACCAACTTCACTACAGTATTTCACCAACTTTTCTATACCTTGAAAATTTTAGTTTGGACGATTTGTATGAAACGTTGCATGCATATTCTACACAATAAAACAAACAAAAAAATATATTACAGTCATGTCATATTTTATAGATGTGGGCGTGGCCAAGGTCAATGTCTCAACAATGTATGTGACCATAGGGCCTTTGCTATGCCTGATGCAGTCAAACCTCGGAAGCTAAGCAGGGATGGCCCTGCAAGTACTTGGATGGGAGACCGTTTGGGAACACCAGGAAGCCTGGGAAATGTAGTGTGTGTGTGGTTGGTGGTGGTGGCTGATGTGTGCAGACTGGTTGCCTCGCTTGTCATCACGAGTATGGAGTGAATGAATAATGCAAGAAATTGTAAAAGTGACTTTGAGCATCTGGAAAAGCGCTATATAAGACTAATGCATTATAATTATTCTTATTAACAATGCCACGTTATTGTTATAAATCGAACATCCATTGGAAATATTGAGCTCACACTGGTATCACTAATGCACTAAACCAAGCTTCAACAGAATGAACTCATTAAAAGAACCAACTTCACCAAGTACAGCACCACATATCGAAGATGTGGGCGTGGCTAAGGAACGCACAGGAAGTCATCCATTTTTTACTTTTAATTGGAAATCCCGTCAGAATCATCTTAATGTTTTAACGGAACTAGTCCTGATTTTTCAGCAAAATCCGCTCCACACACCTGGTTTAAACAGACTCTAAAGACACGGGGCTACAAAGCACAGTAGGCTTTTTTTTCACATTCACCCTTCGGTTTTCAATAGGTGCCCCGCCCCACAAATACATGCCTTTTCCTGTACATTTCACAACACCTTCGAGGCATAACGCTCTATTCCAATCTGGATCACATATTTGGCTGACATAAGGCCTCTTATGGTCTGAATTCATAGAGCTCAATAACTGCACCGGTGCTCCCCACTATAGCGCCCCCTAGCTATACCTTGGAAAATTTTAGTTTGTACGAATTTTATATGAAACTTTGCAGATATATTCTACACATTCAAACAAACAAAAAAATATATTACAAACAATGGCTCTAATCTTGTTTGTTCTCCTTATATTTAGGCCCCGAGCCGGACGCAGTCCTGCAAGGGACTATTGTTTTTTTGTGTGGTTTCTTATTAATTATTTGCGTTCTCGCGTAAAGGGATGTACTTTGACCGCGCTCACGTCGCCGAAAACTTTGCACCAAAATTTGGGGCCATTGGGGTGCTGTGAAAATTTAATGTAAATAGACGTATTGGCACGCCCAAAACAAAATGGCTCCTACAAGCGCCCCCTCAAAGTGACCCCCATACAAATGAAAAAACGCGCGTTTTTGGCCGGTAAGGCCCAAACCCTTGGGGTACAGTGAAAGGGGACATCAGGCAAACAAAAACGCAATTGGAGCGACACGCCCGGACGCACAGGGAAGTCGGCCATTTTGACTTTCATTGGAAAACCGGCTGGAACTCAACTTATGTTTTAAGGAACTAGTCTGGTTTTTCATCCACATAAAATCATACTTGGCACAGTGCATCTAGAATCTTGAAAGCTTCAAGAATCAGTAACGGTTTGTAAAACATTCACGGTCTCCTCATTAACGCGCGCGAAGAAATGCGTACATTTCGTGGATTTTGGAAGACAGCTCACGCTCACAGGATTGGGCCAACAGAGTTTCATATATCAAGTCCACTATGCACCAGCCCGAAACTGAACCAGAACGCAGCCATTAACATATAGTGCTGCTCCCAGGCCTACCTCATCTACACATGTTGGTCACTGCATACTCGACAGTGAACCAACTGACCCTGACAGTCACATGCGCCTCATCAGAGCTTTTCCGAAAATGTATAACAATGTGGGGGGTCAGTTAAACCACTCCACTTATTAAGCGCCTTGCAACTGGCCGACAGAGCCACCTGGCTGGGCTAAGATGGCTTTTAAGAGGCTTGTAAGTGGCCCGCCCATCCCCTCGCGTGAAAATAGCCAGAGTTCTTAGACTGGCAGCCATATGGCCTCTGTCATAAAAAGAGTTTTCTCGCTGAAAATCGCCATTTTCCCAATTCCCCCTTTTTTCAGCAACAGGCACACTTTTAGGCTCATACGGTATTTAATACTACCCTCTGTTACAGAAAGAAGCTGTAATTTGAACGTTTTTGCTCCAAAATCAGGTTTTTTTGGACAGTACAATCACAAGGAAGTTCAGTTTAGTCTGTTTCCTGTTCCGTCTCTCTGTGTATCCCTCGTACTACTTTTGGACTCACCAAAAAATTCCCGTCATCTATCAAGACTTTAGCGGGGGCTGGAGCAAACATTCTCAATAATCAGGGAATTACCCTAATTAGCAAAAATGTTTCAATATATTGCCTGAACTGTAATTCCGCGTTTTCTGTTTGAACACACGAGTGTTTTCATAAGATATATAAAGTTCGCTGTGATGTTGTTAAAGCTTGAGTAGCTCCGCTTAGTAGAATGTCAGGATTCCATCCAATTAAGATTGCTGGTTCAAACCCACCATGAACTTTCTTTTTTTTTGGGCCTTTTTATTTGTGATCAGTACCTACTGGGGAAGAACCTGAATCGGCGCGCTATGGCCCCACCCTCATTAAAAACGGGGAAATGGACCCACACATTGTTCAAGGCTAGACTACATGAGCGCAAGGCGTTTCATAAGATATTGTGTCAGATTCGGTTGCAAAAGTATCTGTGCTTGTTAGCTTCATTGATAGCAGTGCCAGGGTTCGCATACATTCAGTGACGTAGCAAGGTACCAGGGGCTCCAAGCAAGCATATCGGTTGGGGGCCCTCTCAGTGGCCGATCGGTGTTCTGCCGCACTGGGAAGAGAAGGCTGTCATTGGGCAGGAGCGGTCAGCCTGAAAACTCCCAAATGCAGTTCTCTGCATAAGTTTTCCTCAGAAACAGAAGGCTGAGGTTCTTTTAGGTCATGAGAAGGTTACAATAACTGGTTTTCACCTATTAGAAATATAATCTGGTTGGAGCCATGAGTAAAGAAGTCTGTTCACTTCTGCATTAAAACAGTTAAACTTTAAGGGAAACCATGACTTCACTAAAGCATGCAGGAGGGATGGGGATAAACAGCGCCACTGAGTGTTGATGGAGAGATGTGTAACTGCCATCACAAAATCATTAGAAGGCTGTATATATCAAGCGTTTACCTGCAGCCATCTGAAAAAACGGGTTGGTGGCATGGGGGCCCTTCACAGTTGGGGCCGGCAAGGCCGCTGCCTGCCTTGCTTATGGCAAGCTAACGCCCTCTGCTGATGCAAATATTATACAGAGGTTTTAAACAGCTATGCAGTATTTTGAAGTTGCAGTTCTTGGCCTCTAAATGCTTGGATGTTTTTAGTGTTTGACATTGATCAGTATTGGTAGTATGTGGTGTCTAAGTGTAGTCTGATGAACTTATACTTGTTTCATAACATTAATCTAAAATCTGCTGTCTTTCACTCATTTCCTGTGAAGCTCAGGAGCCAAGAGTACTAGGTTGACATCGCGTAAGATTGCAGGAATCGATTCCCAACCATGACAAATTTTTTGTTTTATATTTTGGTGTCAGCACCTAAGTAGGAAGAAGCATGCTGTATTTTATCCTGATGCAAATTTATACAGAGGTTTAAACAGCTATGCCAGTATGTTGAAGTTGCATTGTTATGGTTGAACATGTTAATATGTATGTAAGACAGTATATTTTTAATATCATTGTCATAATTCCTTGGCCTCTAATGCTTTGGATGTTTTAGTGTTTGACAATTGAATTAGTATTGGAAGTACGTTTGTCGCTAAGTGTATGTCTGATGAACTTATACATTGTTTCATAACATTAATCCTAAAATCTGCTTTCTTTCACTCTCCTGGTGTAGCTCAGCTGCCAGAGTGCTAGGTTGACATCCGTAAGATTGCAGGATCGATTCCCACCATGAACCATTTTTTTTTCTTTTGGTGTCAGCACCTAGTAGGAAGAACATGCTGTATTTTATCCTGATGCAAAATATTATACAGACGTTTAACAGTAATGCAGTATGTTGAAGTTGCATTGTTTATGGGTTGAAATGTTAATATGTAATGTAAAGACAGTATATTTTTAATATCATTGTCATAATTCCTTGGCCTCCTAAATGCTTGATGTTTTTAAGTGTTGTGACATTGGATTAGTATTGGGTAGTGACGTTTGTCTAAGTGTAAGTCTGATGACTTATACATTGTTTTGCATAACAATTAATCTAAAATCTGCTGTCTTTCACTCATCCTGTGTAGCTCAGCGTGCAGAGTGCCTAGGTGACATATAACAAAAAAAGAACACTTTGAACATTTTTTAAAGAACTTTTTATTGCATGCTTTTATGAAAGCCACATCAGCAGCATTTTGACATGATATGAACTGTCCATTGAAACTTAAACTTATAGACCAATTGTACACTTTATTGCTGAAATAGTACTCAAGGCTCTTTGTATACATACAAGACACATTTCAATAAACTACAAATTAATGTATATAGAAAAGATTGAAAACACACAAAATAGAATGAGCACATTTATAAGTAATATATTTACATTCCTTGTACAAGTGACTAACACAAAATGAGAAGTGTGAACACACTTACACTAACTATTTACAATAGGAATACACGTATAAAATATAATATGTTGGAACCATTGCAGGGCAATTGCAAAGAAATGTCACCGTCAATCTCTGTGTCCACAAAATTCCAAAGTGGAAATATTTCCTGATCAGGCATTCCAAAGTCTGGGCCATTGCAATCCCCTTATCATCCAAATCGCTTCAGGACCAGATATTGGCAATTTGACTATCTTTAAAGGCCATTAGTTCAGCAACCACATTAATACAAAATAAGAATTAGCGACATCTGGAAGGCCAACAATGCTTTTAAAGTTGTACATTTGAGCCAATTAATAACACTTCCTTTCAAAATCCAAATTTTGGTAAATGTACTTGGCTTATTAGAAAAGCTCTGGCCACCACTCTATACAAGTGGCTCTGGGCAAACACTTGTTGTAGATGGCCCATAACTTGGGTCATGTTATAGCTCAGTAATAATTTTTCCTTGTCTTTGATGGCAGGAGGTTGCCAGTTCAAAACAGGTATTTTGACACTTTATAGGCTTTCTCTTTTCACATGGCGCACTAAAACTTGAGCCAGATACAACTCCAGAATGAGCAAGTTTGTAGAACACAATTATTTAATTTAAGCGCACTTTTCTAGCCGCGCCGCGCCCCGCTGTTGACCTTTCACTGCCAATTTTCCTCTTTACTGTGCAGATCACTGCTCTTTTTTCTGCCAAATGCAAGAGTGCACCTTCTGTCCAGTATGCTGTTTTGCCTGCTGACTTTTCGAGTATTGCAGTTCATCTGGCCATCAGATAAGGTTATTGTCAACTATAGAACGATGAAAAGCACCGCTGTGGTGAACGTGAGGTTGGGGCGCTGAGGCTGAAGCAAAGTGGGCTGGCATCATAGATACCTGGGGCAGAGGCTAAGGTGTGACAAAGGCAAGGCGAGAGTGGGCCGGAGGCAAGAAAGTTAGCAAAGAGCACACAGGTTTGTGTGTGAGCCGAGGGGAGAGCAGGTTTGGGCGAGAGCGTGGGGCGGTAGCAAGGGGGGGGCGGTCGCAAGGGGGCTGCGCCGGGCGAGGGCCTCGCATCGCCGCTTGCGGCTTTTAATTATTAGGCCCGAGAGCCTTGACAGGGGTCCGGGCCTGTTTGTTTATTGTACAGACAGTGCGCGGAGCGGCCTGAAGAAAGACGTGCGCTAGCGCACGTCCAAAAAGAGCGCGGAGCGCTCAAGAAACAGAGCGCGGAGCGCTCCCATGCAATTACCGTAATAACGACACACCCCGCACCACGACCTGTCCGGTTGATGTAAGCATGTGCGCGGCGAAGCGGCACATTTGTTGCTGCCGAATAAAAAAAGGTGAAAACCACAGGCAAAGGGCAACATGGAAAGCAGTCGATGACGAGGCGCAACGCGCTGTCATCGACGCATGGCACTCACCAAGCACTCAAACGCCTAATAGAGTGACTCAGGGCAATCGAGGCCTATCCGATAATAAGGTCTTTGCCCGCGAAAGCGCGCATATTTGCTTCTGCTCGCACAAAATACGAAAAAAAAACCGCATTGGGAAATATTTGAAAAAGAAGAGGTAAAGTCCGAGCGCAAACGCGCTCGGTACTTGACAATGAACCTCAGCGGGTGATTACTGGACGTGAGAACCTTTCGAATATATAAAATTCGCCGCCTCGGCGTGCGCTATATTGTTATTGTATGGGTTTTTTCTTATTATTAGGCCGAGAGCCTGACAGGGTCCGGCCTGTTGGTTATTTGTACAGGCAGTGCGGCGGAGGCGGCACTGACGAAAGCGGTGCGCGTAGCGCACGTCCCAAAAAGAGCGCCGGAGCGCTCAAGAACAGAGCGGCGGGCGCTCCCCCTGCATTACACAGTAATAAACGAACACTCCGCAACCACGACCTGTCCCGGTGATGTAAGCGTGTGGCCGCGAAGCGGCACGCATTTGTTGCTGCTCGAATAAAAAAAAGGTGAAAACCACAGGCAAGGCGCAACATGGACAGAAAGCAGTCGACTGACGAGCGCAAGCGTCTCGTCATCGACCAATGGCCACATCACCAGCACTTCAAAACTCTGTTTAGAGTGACTCAGGGCAATCGAGACTAATCCTATACATATACAGGTCTTTGCCCGAAAGCGGCATATTTGCTTCTGCTCGCAGCAAAAATACGGAAAAAAAACGCCATTGGGAAAATATGAGAAAGAAGAAGGTAAAATACGAGCGCAACGCGCTTCAGTATTTGACATAAACCCACGGTTGGATTACTGGACGTGAGAACCTTTCCGGAATATATAAATTATGCGCCGCGAAGCGGCGCTAATATTGTTTTATTGTATGGGTTTTTCTTTATTCTTATATTCTTATTTAATTATTTTTCCTCTCCCCTGGGAGCCAGTTTTCGGCAACTTCCCACTGATGAAAGTCCTGAATTTTGCCCAAATTCATTAGGTGAAAAAAAACTTCACATCTCCAAAATGTAAGCAAAATCAAAAAAATGGCGCGTCAGCGCCCCCTGGAAAACAGCGTTAAATTGCGCCCTATGGCCAGACCGCCCAAAATCTCCGAATCCCCGAAAAATTTTAGTTCGTCGTAGCGACAAAATTGGCACAGTGATTGGTCCACGTGAAAAGCCAACAAAAATCATATTACGGCGGTTGCTAGGCAACCATCAGGAGGGCGGCCATATTGGCGCAGAAGAGCGAGTCTGGCGCCGAAGTCCCCGCTGCGCCAATTTCGTGCCCTCGCATTTGAACGAACTCCCTCCTAGGGCGTTGGAACGGCAGCGCTCCGCTTCCTCGCCAGTTCGCTCCAGATCATCTACAAAGTGGGACATCAAAGTTATTAAAAACTTTCTAATAGGATTAACAGTGTTGTCATGGCAACGCCATGAATTCGGCGTCCATTTTCAGTGCTCGCCGGCCGCGTTCAAAGAAGTCATAACTCGCCACAAACTGTGGCCAATTTGAGCGAAACTTGGAATCGTTGGTCAAGTTTGTCGACCCGGATGTTTTTGATATAGGAATATGAAAATGGGCGCGATAGCGCCCCCTGCAAGAGCCACCAAATAAAAAATATGAATAGGGAAAAAAAATTTGAACGTTGTCGTAGAGCAAAAGAAATTTTTTGGCACAGACCATCCGTCACGTGGACAGCCCGAACAAAAAAGTATTGAGGCCACGCCCTTTCCCAACCGTGTGCCATGGCAACCGACCCGATGTCAAGCTTTGGCGCAGCAACCAAAATTGGTACACAGCGTGCGTCATGAACAGTCCCGAACAAAAAAGTACATTACATGGGTTGCTAGGCCCAACAGGAGGGCGGCCCATTTTGGGAAAAATTGTATAATCTGGCGCCAAAGGCGTCATTTCGTGCACTCCTTTGAACGAACTCGTCCTAGGGCGTTGAACGCAGCGACTCCCCGTTCGCGTCCAGATCATCTATACAAGTGTGGCATCAAAAGTTATTAAAAACTTTTCTAATAGGATTAACGGTGTTGTCATGGCAACGCCAATGAAAGTCGGCGTTCCAGTTTTCGGGTGTCGCCGTCACTTTATACAGTTCATAACTCGCACAAACTGTGGCCAGATTTGAGCCAAACTTGAAATCGGTTGGTCAAGTCCTCGACCCCGGATGGTATGTTGTGATATAGGAAATATGAAAAAATGGGCGCGCGATAGCGCCCCCTGCAAGAGCACCAAAATTAAAAATGAATAGGAAAAAATTTGAACGTTGTCGTAGACAAAAGAAATTTGGCACAGGACATCCGTCACGTGATACGATCAAAAAAGTCAATGATGGCCACGCCCCGCTTTTCCCACCGTGTTCGCCAAAATGGTAACGACCCGGTTGTCCAAACTTTGGCGCAGCCACCAAAATTAGTACACGCGTGCGTATGACTGTCTGAACAAAAAAGTACATTACATGGTTGCCTAGTCACGCAACAGAGGTCGGCCATTTTTGGGAAAAATTTGTAATCTGTAGCCGAAGGCGCCAATTTCGTGCACGTCCTTTGAACGAACTCGTCCTAGGGCGTTGAACGCAGCGACTCCCCGTTCGCATCCAGATCATCTACACAAGTGGGACATTAAAAGTTATTAAAAACTTTCTAATAGGATTAACGGTGTTGTCAGGCAGCGCCAATGAATTTCGGGCGTCCGTTTTCAGGGCTCGCTGCCGCGTTCAAAGAGTCCATAACTCGCACAACTGAAGCGATTTGAGCGTAACTTTAAATGCGTTTGGTCCGAAGTTGTCGACCCGGATGTTGTGATTTAAGGACATTTTGAAAAATGGCCGCGATAGCGCCCACCTGCAGAGCACCAAATAAAAATGAATGAGAAATAAGTCAAACTTTGTCGTAGACAAAAAGAAATTTGGCACAGACGTGCGTCAAGTGATCCGGATAAAAAAAGTCAATCATGGCCACGCCTCTTTTCCCATCGTGTTGCCATGGGCAACACCGGTGTCAACTTTTTGGCGCAGTCAAATCCAAAATTTGGTACAGCACGTGGCTTAGGGTGCAATCAAACGCCCGCATTTTTTTTTTTAACTTCAATGGATTCATTTTGTCCCTTGTTAGTTTTTTTATATTAAAAAAAGAAAATGTATGCAAAGTTTGGTGAAGTTTTAAGGTACATTTAGTGGTCCACCATTCATGAATTGTGTCCTAATATGAGAAATTCCGCCATTTGGCATAATTTCCATTTCATTTATGTCTATTTTGTTAAATTTAATATTGCATACAGAGTTGTATATAGATTTGCAATAGTAAATTCTCAGTTTTTATCTGATTATATTCCAATAGTAATGATGGCTACATTTAATACAACGGGTGTTAGAAGTGTTCATTATATAACTTAACCATTCGCTACATCTTTTAAAATGTTTCAACTCATCGGAGAATGTTTCACGCAATGAATTCAGATAGTATAATGTTGTTTTCAACAACATTGTTCTAAAATTGATTTATCCAATGTTTAAAAAGTTAAATATAGTTTAATTTATTCTACATTCAGCAATGTTTTTAAAGTCAATGGTAGTTATTTGGTAGATTCTTCAGTTAGTCGGCTATGTCCTTTGCCTTTTCGCAAGTTGGGCTGTTCTTTACGGTCCTTCTCAACAACTTGCAGCACGTTCTGGTCATGTCCTTGACCCTTGCTGATGCGCAAGAAAATCTGAGCTAAGCTTTAACACTGTCCAAAGATTCAAGAATTTTTTTTAATTTTGTCAAACCATGTGAATGATTTGCAAATTAGAATTTCTGCTCATTCTTGATTGTGGAGCAGGGTGGGGGAAGAGGGTGGGAGGGAGTTCACCTTCCCCAATGGCCGTTGTGTATTGAAACTGCTTTCTTTAAGTCGACTGGAACCTGGCCCGTAGATTCCGCCATCTCTCCTGAAGGTAATTACTGAAGAGAACCTGTGTGATGGCGTGCATAGGGTCCCTGGTGATTCTGACGGCTTTGCGGGTGAGACGGGTGAAATACATGTTCCTTAATAGAGGGGAGAGGGGCTCCACAGATCACTCCGCTGCTCTCACCATGTGCTGGAGGCTTCTTTCGGCAGGAGGCAGTGCTGGCGCCGTGCCACACAGTGATGGAGCTTGGTTCAGGATGCTCTATATAGATCCTCCTGTAGAAGTGCCCAACAGCAGTGATGGAGCTGGTCAGGATGCTCTCTATAGTCCGTCTGTAGAAGAGCCACACAGTGATGGAGGCTGGTCAGGAATGCTCTCTATAGTCCCTCTGTAGAAGTGCCACACGTGATTGGAAGCTGGTCAGGATGCTCTCTATAGTCCCTCTGTAGAAAGAGCCACACAGTGAATGGAGCTGGTCAGGATGCTCTTCTATAAGTCCCTCTGTAGAAGAACGCTCACAGTGAAATGGAGCCGGTCAGGAATGCTGCTCTATAGTCCCTCTGTAGAAGTTGCCGACACAGTGATGGAGCTGGTCAGGATTGCTCTCTATAGTCCGCCTCTGTAGAAGAGCCACACAGTGATGGAGCTGGTCAGGATGTCTCTCTATAGTCCCTCTGTAGAAGTTGCAGCATAACAGAGGGCTGGGATCTGGTCTTCTTAGCTTGCGGACAAAGTCGAGACACTGAATTACTGTTTCCTTGACCCAGTGAATGTAGTGTGCATGGTTCAGGAGAGGTTCACTGTGATATGCACACCCAGGAGGCTTAGTGCTGGTGCACCCTCTCCACTGCAGCACGTTGATTATATTCAAGCATGCTTCCTATAATAATTATTAGAGGAGCATGCTGGAACCCGCGCCTCTCGAAAATTCCATAAATCTCTTTTGTCTTCTCCACATTTAG